>JADRCD010224263.1:3883-29470 GCA_019843815.1 Montemys delectorum | reverse complement strand
GTGTAGAATGCACACACACAGCACAACACATCACTGTAGCACTCCAAGTTGACACACATTGCCATAAACTCTCCAAAGTCAAGCAACTGGACTTAGATTAAATACTGCTCTAATAAGGAATAACTGTAACTGTACAAGCAACGCCACATGCTATTTTTCATTTCCAACAAGCATCATGGTGAGAAACTGCATGGCGGAAATAAAGTCAAGATAACAAAATTAGTAATGAGATCTAAGACACGCATTAGCCACACCACAGACAGAACACAGCCCCCACCCATAGAGCAGCCAGTTAGTATTTTGAAGGAATAACAAAAATTAAAAAATGGCTTGCTATACAGTCTGAAGCCTCCTAGGAAGCTGGGCCAGTGATTGCAGAGAATCAGTGATACTGGAAAGAAAGAAACTTAGTCTTGGAATGACCGGTGAGTTTAAAAATGGCTTTGAATGAGATAGCAAGCTTCCCACATAGCAGATGCTGAGCGGCAAGAGGTCGCTCCGGGTGAGGAATCTTGAGGAGTTCTTCTTTGGAGTACATAGTGGCATGGCTCAGGCACGATGTCCTGGAGAGTGGATAGGCAAAGGTCCCAGCTCTAGGTAGAACCTTTTAATTCCATGGCTTATCCTCCATTGCCCACATCTGTCTTCATGCTCATTTCTGTTAGCAGAATCCTCTTTCATGGGGGTCTGTCAGGATAAGGCCTTGTGGTACATATATCTTCTCCAGTTCTTGAGTGTGTTTGGAGACTTTCCTTCAGATCTGTCATAATGAGTTTTCATGCATAAGAAGATGGTTAATGCTCTTAAATGAGCCCCCCCCCCCCAAGATCTGACTGATCTCCTAGTTTCCCTGCTTCTGCTTTAGAGTTGGGACTGGGACTGTTTCTTGAACTTGCTGCCTGTCAATCCTGTTCTCCAGCTCTGAGGCAGCCTGAGCTGAGTGAACACCTTATCAGACACGTGCACCTGATGCCACCTCACTACAAGGGAGACCCGCTGCACTGTGAGTTCAGAGAGGACACGGGTCAGACCTTGGCCTAGACCCATGGCTCTGGCCTGTCAGCCCTTCACACCTTCGCACTGTCCAGAGAATCAAAGACCTCTGTCCCCAACATTGCTTCCCTTTATCCAGGTCTTGATTGGCCTTCAGTTATTGCCTGTATCCAGGCAGGCCCTGTGCCCCTCCCTAGTTTAAATTAGCATAAGTGATTACATTAGTCTCATTCTAAAGGTGTGGGTTTAAATGATGGACATATTGCAGCTGGAGGAGCAATACACGGCTACAACTATCTATGAATAAACAGCAAAATGCTCAGGGGGCTTCTCTTCTGTTTATGTCCAGCAGAAGGTGCCTGCTTCCCCAAGGGCTCTCCAGCCAGATGGTGAGTTCTCAGTCCATTTTTAACATGTGCAAGAATGCCTGTGGCTCTGACCTCGTTTCATTTTAGAGTTTGCTTTTTCTTTCAGCACTAGGTGACAGGAGCTATGGATTTCTCTCTGGACAAAAGAAGTTCTTTCAAAGGCAGTAGGTCAAAGCCATGGGCAAACGTACATGCGTGTGGATAGCTTTACTTTTGTACACAGCCTTTTCTTTTCAAGACAGGGTCCCTAGTAGCCCTGAACTCATTATGTAACAGAGGCATAATCCAACTGTCAATCTTCCTGCCTGCTCCCACTTCCCAATTTTAGGAGTGGACCACACCACACCCAACTTAAACTGTTTTTGATGATGCATCTGTAATTACATGGTCCTGATTTTGTTTGAGTTCAGTTTCTGTTCTTGAGCTATAGTTCTCTACTGACTCAAGAGATGAAAACTGCTCATTCTAAAGAAGGAAACATTTTGAAGAGTAATGTACATTACATCACACACACCAGCCAGCTTGCCTCTGGTGTTTGAAATGCAGTTGACATTTCAGTTATGCTGGGCCTCTAATACAACGAAGGTAAAGACTTCCAGCAATGAGGAAGAGCCAGGAAAGTTAGCTGTTACTCTAACCAGTTACTTTGGTTTGCCTAAACACATTACACACTACTCCTTAAAATTAGGTATGGGCACACCAGTTACAAAAGGTGGCTTCCTTAGGGCCAGGAGAAGGCTCAGGAAGTACTCATCATTGCCACTGAAAAACAACCCAAGGTCGCACTGTTTTGTCTTCTTAGATACAACTTAGTAAATGAAGGAGAAATGATACTTGGTTCAAGGCACGGCCATGAAGTCTGAATTCATCTAAACTGTTCCCATTTTTATTTCCTAGGGTGAATTATTACATAGACTACACTAAATAGCAAAGGGGAGAAAGTGGTATGTATGTGAAGAAGAAGTTATATAAATATTTACGATACATTTCCTTAAAAAATCATTCTCAAAATTACACGGAGTATTTGTGTTCTGTTTTTTATAGCACATATTATGTATCTACTAACATAAAAAGACAAACTTGGAAAGAACATTTGGTAATAAATAGCAAATATCTGAGGAGACAGAAATGAAAATCCAGATCTGAGGACTCTCCCAAGGACATACAGTTGGCTGATGGAGCAGGATGCTACCAGACACAATTTCCACTTTCCAACTCCAAGTCTGTACACGCACACACTATTCAGATAATTACTGTTGTGCTCGACAGTTTTATGTCAACTTGACACAAACTAAAATCATCTGAGAGGGGAACCTCAATTAAGAAAATACTTCCATAAGATCAGGCTGTTAGCAAGCCTATGGAACATTTTCTTAATTAGTGGTTGATGGTGCCATTCTTGGACTGGTGGTCCTGGGTTCTATAAGAAAGCAGACCGAGCAAGCCAGTAAGCAGCATCTCTCCATGGCCTCTGAATCAGCACCTGCCGCCAGGTTTCTGCCCTATTTGAGTTCCTGTCCTGACATCCTTTGATGACGAGCAGTGATACAGAAGTGTAAGCCAAATAAATTCTGTCTCCCCAACTTGCTTTTTTTTTTTTTTCTGGTCATGGTGTTTTGTCGAAGCAATAGAAACCCTAATTAAGGCAAGTTGGTACCAAGATTGTGAGGTATTACTGTGACAGACCTGACTGTGTTTTAGAGAACATTGTGGGAGGACTCTGAAACGTTGCTCAAGAAAATCCATTGCATGTTCACTGCTTGTTGAACTGTTCTGTAGGCACTAGGAAGACAAGAGTGTTGAGAGCAGTGCAGACAAAGAGACCCAGCTTGTGACTTTTCAGAGGGAAGCAAAGACATTGCTGGGTCATTTGTATTAGGAATCTGTGGTGCCTGGTTAGCTAGAGCTGAAGAATTGGCTGGGATTAACAAGAGACCAGAACCATAAACTAAAACCATTGTGTTACTAGGACAACGGATGCTGGTTAGCTGGAGCTGAAAGATTAGCTGTGATTAAGAAGAGACCAGCCAGCATCATTGATCAAGAGGTTGCCAGGGGTGTACCTCGTGCTAGCTGCTGAACTTGGTAGTGTAAGAGTCTCCCAGGTGGTACTGGTTTTGAAATCATGAAGGGGTCATGGAGAGCAACTGAGGCTTGGCACTGTGAGAGGCCAGGAGAGGCCATTAGTGTAGTTGCAGCCTCAGTAGCCATTGAAGGCTCAGGAATGAGGGATCATGTAGAGAAATTGTGGTTTGGCACCATGAACAGAGCCTAGAGAAGGCGATTGGTAAAAAATGCAGCCCAGTTGGAAGAGACTGCAGCATTGTGTAGATGTCGGTACCATGGGATAACCCCCCAAACCCCAGCAGTGGTGCAATGGGGCCTCCTGGAGCTTTGAAGACAAGCTGGGTGTGCTGCAGAAGGTGGAGCTGGATAAGTGACCCAAGTCTTTTGGAGGAGCCAGAAGAACATGAGTGGATCTCAGACATTGGACATTGCCCTGTGTACACTGTTGGAGTTTGGCTTTGCTTTGTTCAGATTGTGGCTGTATCCTGGTTCTTCCCTCTTGAAGTAATAGAGCACCTAATTTAGAAAAGCCCACAGCTGACATACTTTAAACTTAAAAACAGAACAAAACAGATTTGGGGGTTTTATGGGGGAATTTGGATTTTAAAAGAGATTGAATATTTTCAAAGAGACAACTTTTTAAACTGCTCGAATTTGAAAGGCTGTGGGGCTTTTTACGTTTCTAAGGTGTTTTATATTATGATGTCTTTATTAATGTGCAGTCTTGGGTATGAAGAAAGGAAACGTCGTGGCTTATCAGTGATGTATTTGTGCGTCAAGTTGATAAGGGGTCAGTACTACATAGTTTACATCATTGTGACACAAGCTAGAGCCAACAGAGAGGAGGCAGCCTCAGTTGAGGAAATGCCTCCATAAGATTGGGTTGGAAGCAAGCCTATGGGACATTTTCTTCATTAGTAGTTGATAGAGGATGGCTGAGCCCATTGTGGACAGGACTATCCCTGGACTGGTGGCCCTGGAAATTATAATAAGCAGGCTGAGTGAGCCATGGCAGCAAGCCAGTAAGCAGCACCCACCATAGTCTCTCCATCAGCTCCCACCTCCAGATTCCTGCCCAGTTTCAAGTTCCTGTTCTGACTTCCTTTGATGATGAACAATGCCATAAGCCAAATAAACCGTTTTCTTCCCAACTTGACTTTTGGTCATGGTGTTTTATCACAGCAGCAATAGAAACCCTAAGACAACTGTTATATTGAGAGTCGAAGTGTTTGGGGGCTGGAAAGGTAGCTTAGTAGATAATAACACTTGGTGCATGTCTTAGTTAAGGATTTTACTGTTGTGAACAGACACCATGACCAAGGCAAGTCTTACATAGGACAACATTTAATTGGGGCTGGCTTATGAGTTCAGAGGTTCAGTTCATTATTATCAAGGAGGGAACATGGCAGTATCCAGGAAGGTATGGACCAGGAGGAGCTGAGAGTTCTACATCTTCATCTGAAGGCTGCTAGAAGAATATTCCCTTTCAGGCAGCTAGGATGAGGCTCTTAAAGCCCACACCCACAGTGACACACTGTGACTTCAAACAAGGCCATACCTCCTAATAGTACCACTCCCTGGCTCAAGCACATACAAACCATCACAGTGCATAGGACTTAAGACAGTCTCCAGCACTCTTGTTGAAAACTGCTGTTTATGGCTGTGAGGCCTTCTAACTCCTGTGGGGCTGTGGCAGGGAGGTGGTGACAGACAGATCACTGGGACTTTCTGGCTGCCAGCCTAGCTCCAGATCCATACAAGAACACATAGACTGCATGTGTGTGTGCGCACACACATATCTCCATAAAATAATTGTCATAATACTTGTATTGATTGAGAATTTCATACTATGTCTTTTAAATACATTCAACCCTTACTTCCCCAGCTCCTCACAGCTCCACCTCTACTTCTCTACTCACCCAACCTTGGATTCTGTCTTTTTTTTTTTTCCCAAAAACTTAAAAAATTAAAATGCTTTATGCACATAGCTAAAAATAAGAGGTTTTCTGTCACAGACATACATTACAGCCCCCGCTCTTAAAATGCCCATATCATGCTGGACATCAGGACAATTGCATCCCAGTGTCTAGAGATGGGAATGGAAGGATAAACTGACCTTTTCCCCAGATGATTCCAATGAGCAGCCAAATCTGAGAAGCAGGGTTTGGTTATATGTAGGAATTAGTATTAGAGATGGCAGTCAGTAAAGCATGTGCCACACAAGCAAAAGGACATCGGTTCAAATCCCCAGAAACCGTATAAAAACCCAAGTGTGGCTGGGCATAGTGGAACACACCTTTAATGCCAGTACTTGGGAAGCAGAGGCAGGTGGATCTTTGTGAGTTCAAGGCCAGCCTGTGAGTTAAAGGTATGCATACTGACTTCTAGGACAGCCAGGGATACAGAGTGAGACCTGCCTCAGGGAGGTACAAAAAAAAAAAAAACAAAACAAAAAAACAAAACAAAACAAAACAAAAAAACCAAAAAACCAAAAAAACAAAATCAGGTGTGAGTTGTGACCAGCATATCACAGCTCTGGGGACAGACATAGGAGGTCACCTGGGGCTTGACAGGCAGGTAGCCTTGTCAAATAGGTGAGCTAGTTTTCATAGCTACAGGTTCATGCAGCCGTAGGGACTACTAATCCTAGTTTCTCTATATAATCAAACCCTGTTTTGTCTTTTCAGTGTAATGCATATACATATTTTATGCTCCCCCCACATTTTATTTCTATAAGCCCAGAATGCAAAGTTGGTATTTTGATGGTCTAAATGAGCGGTGCTCAACCTTCTTAACACTGCGACCCTTTGATGCAGTCCCTCAGGCTGCGGCGACCGCAGGTATGACCTGGCCAGCTGCCTCACCCTTTCCTGACGTGGTGACTTCACTACCACGATACCCTCCACCTTCAAGCCCCAAGCAGACGCCTCCCTCCTTAGGTTGCTTTTGCAAGGCTCTCTGTCACAACATCGACAGAAGTAAGTAAACAGGAGTCCTCACCGTGTCAGTTAGAGATAGAATGCAATTCAATAATTGTATTTTAAAAAGTGAAAAAAAAAAAAAAAAGCTTTATCAAAATGCTACTGCCTGGTTATGAGGAAGACAGCAGCCTCCTGCATCCATGCCTTACAGGAACAGTGAACTTCTTTTGACCTCTTCTTTAGGAGTCTTTGACTTCCAGAGCCAACTCTGTTACTGGCTGCATTTACTGCCGCTATCTATCAAGAGAACACTCCACACTAATTTAGACTGCAGCTGGTCCAGCTGGTGTCCCTTCAAGTGTTGACTTTTTTCCCATTAACTTATTTATTCACTTTTACATCCTGGTGTAGCCCCACTCCCTCCTCTCCTCCCAGTCCCAAGCTCACATACCCCTCTCCACTCTCCCCTCCCCTTCTCCTCAGAGAAGGGAAAGTCCTCATGGGTACCAACCCACCTTGGCATAGCAAGTCACAGCAGGACTAAGAACATCCTCTCCCACTGAGGCCAGACAGGGCAGCCTGGCTAGGAGAAGGGGATCCAAAGGCAGGCAAAGAGTCAGAGACAGCTTGCTCCAATTGTTAGGGGACCCACATGATGACCAAGTTGTATATCTGATATATATATATATATCCATCCAGCCCCTGCATGCTCTTTGATTGTTGGTTCAGTATCAGTGAGCCCCATGGGGTCAGGTTAGTTGACTCTGTAGTTCTTCTTGTGGTGTCCTTGACTCCTCTGGCTCCCTCAATCCTTTCCCCACCCTTTCACAAGAGTCCCTGACCTCTGTCTAATGTTTGGCTGTGGGTCTCTGTATCTGTTTCAGTCTGCATGCAAAGCAGGGGATCATTAATAATGTCAGGGGTTGACTCTTTCCTATGGGGTGGGTAACAGGTTGGGCCAGTCATTGGTTGGCAATTCTCTCAGTCTCTGCTCCATCTTTATTCCTGCACATCTTGTAGGCAGGACACACTCAGGGTTGAAGGTTTTGTGGGTGGGTTGGTGGGTTGGTGTCCCTCTCCCTCCACTGGAAATCTTGTCTGGCTAGAAGAGGTGACCGCTTAAGGCACCATATCCCCCACTGCTACGAGTCTCAGCTAGGGTCACTACCATAGACTCCCTGGAGGTGCTCCTGGCCCAGAGATGCACCTGGCCCCCACCTCAGGCAATTGGATGTCTGCATGTAGAAGAATGCAAACAGATCCTTATCTATCGCTCTGCACAGAACTCAAACACAAGTAGATTGAAGCCCTCAACATAAAAATGGATACATAAAATCTAATAGAAGAGAAAGTGGGGAATACCCTTGAGCTCATCATTACAGGAGACAACTTCCTGAACAGACCATCAGTGGCTCAGGCTCTAAGATCAACAATTAATAAATGGGACCTCATAAAACTAAAAACCTTCTGTAAGGCAAAGGCCAGTGTCAATAGGACAAAATGGCAGCCTACAGAATGAGAAAAGATCTTAACCAACCTTACATCCGACAGTGGGCTAATATCCAAAATATATAAAGAACTCAAGAGCTGGGCAGTGGTGGTGCACGCCTTTAATCCCAGTACTTGGGAGGCAGAGGCAGTGGATTTCTGAGTTTGAGGCCAGCCTGGTCTACAGAGTGAGTTCCAGGACAGCCAGGACTACACAGAGAAACTCTGTCTCAAAAAAACCAAAAAAAAAAAACCAAACAAACAAAAAAAAAAAACCTCAAGAAAGTAAACATCAACAAACCAAATAACTCAATTTAAAAATGCAGTACAGAGTGAAACAGAATTCACAACAGAGGAATCTCTAATGGCTGAGAAACACTTAAAGAAATGTTCAACATCATCATGGAAATGCAAATCAAAATGACTCTGAAATTCCACCTTATACCAATCAGAATGGCTAAAGTTAAAAACACAAGTGATAGCACATACTCATGAGGGTATAGAACAAGGGGAACATTCCTCCATTGCTGGTGAGAGTGCAAACTTGTACAACCACTTTGGAAGTCAATTTGGGGGTGCGTTTCTCAGAAAATTGGGAATAGTTCTACCTCAAGAGCCAGCTATACCACTCCTGGGCATATACCCAAGGACAGGGACACTTGTTCCACTATGTTCATAGCAGCTTTAGCCATAATAGCCAGAAACTGGAAACAATGTAGATGCCCCCCAACCAAAGAATGGATACAGAAAAATGTGGTTCATTTACACAGTGAAATACTACTTGACTATTAAAAACAATAATGTCATGAAATTCTTAGGCAAGTGGATGGAACTAGAAAATATCATCCTGAGTGAGGTGACCCAGACCCAAAAGGACATGCATGGTATGTACTCAATTTCAAGTAGATATTAGCCATAAAGTACAGGATAATCATGATATATTCCACAGACCCAAAGAAGCCAAGTAACAAGGAGGGCCCTAGGGAAGATGCTTGAATCTTACACAGAAGGGGGAATAAAATAGTCATCAGAAGTGGATGGATGGAGGGAGGGAACTGGGTGGGAGAGGGTGTAGAGAGAGCAGGGAGGGATGGGTGAGAGAAAGTCAGTGTGGGAATGCATCTCAGGCATGGGGGGTGGGCACCCAGAAGTGTTGCACTTTGAAAAGAATTATTAGCCAGAAGGAAACACTGATAGAACACTTCTGAGCATCATTTATAACCGGGTGGTATATAAATTAATTTAGAAACTATTAGGATATTTTGCTAACCATTTGAGAAGAGATGAGATCAGACTATTTCTTCAGACTACAGATGAATATAAGAGTCAAATTAACTATTATGGTATTGGGAGGATGTTACCAAGGGAAAGAGCACTTGCTTTGCAAGCGTGAAGACCTGAGTTTGACTCTCCATCACACGCATAACACTCAGGCATGTCCGATGAACCAGTAACCCTTTACTGTAGGACAGAGACAGGTGGATTCTAGGAGTTCACTGTTCAGCAAATCTACCCAAAACATTGAGCTCCAGGCTCAGTCTCAAAAAAATAAGGTGGAAAATGATACAGGAAGATGCATTCTTTCAAGCATACCCACATACATGTACACACACGCACACACACATATAAGCACACACATCACAGCACTCTGTACCTTTAATTGTTCTCCACTTCAGAGTTTTGCTTAGCTAAGGTTAGCCAATGAGCCTATAGCTCATCAATCTGGTCAGACTAGCTGCCTGTCAAGCCCCATGCATCGTCCTGTGTCTGTCCCCCAGAGCTGTGATAGGCTGGCCACACCTTACAGCAGTTTGGTTTTTGTTTTTGTTTGGTTTTTAGAGACAGGGTTTCTCAGTGTCGCCTTGGCTGTCCTGGAACTCACTCTGTAGACCAGGCTGTCTTGGAACTCAGAAATCCACCTGCCTCTGCCTCCCAAGGGCTGGGATTAAAGGCGTGCGCCACCACCGCCCCGGCTGTTTGTTTTTTTTTTTTAAACTGTTGCCCCACTCCTGGAAGACAGGTCTCAGAAGTAGAAATGGCAGTGCTGATGCTCAGTTCACTTTCTCCTTTTTATTCCTCCAAGCGGTCCAACCCATGGGCTGATGCCATCCACACATAAGGAGTGGGTCTTCCCTGCTCCGTTAAATTCTTCCCGTGGACACCCGATGTGTGCTATCATGCCGATTCTCAATTCCATCAAGTCAACCGTGAAGATTAATCACAAGTTACTCCTGAATTCTTCGTAACAGCCATGTCCTGTTCCTCAATTTTTGAACCAATGCAAAAGTCCTTTAATCATCTATGAGGATAAATGATCTGATGAAGACCTTTCCCCTGGAAACATGGAAATCAGGTGGGGAAGGGAAAATGTCAAATCCTTTTGTTTCCTTTCAGGAAGCATCATGCTAATAAACATAGCTTTGCTGCAGAGAGGACTGGGGAAATCCATCTGCAAATAGTGGAGAATTTCTCCCGTTTCCCTACGCTCACGCGTTGAATGACTACTGCCCCTACTCGCTTTCATGGTGGATCGGCGGATTTGTGCGCTTTAACACAGATCTGGCCATCTGCCCTTGTTTTCTTCCATTTGCAGCATCTGTTCACCCTGCTGCCTTTCTCTGCTTTCTGAATCACACAGCGTAAAGGTGTCCCAGAAATGCATTTGTGAGCCACAAGCAGCGCTTCTATATTCACCTACACGGTAACATTTACAATATTAAGATTTGGGGCTGGAGAGATGGCTCAGAGATTAAGAACACTGGCTGCTCCTTCAGAGACTAGGGGTCAATTTCCAACACAGCTACATGGCAGCTCAGAATTATCTATAACTCCAGTCCCAGGGAATCCGACGCCCCCTATTGGCCTCGATGGGCACTTCATGTACGTGATACAAACGTGCAGGCAAAACACCCATACATATACAAAAATAACAAATAAATAAAATAAAAATTTAAGATTTATGTGTGTTTGCTCCTCCTAAGTTGTTATTTGACAGATGATTTTTTTGAACCTGTTGCAAAAATTAAATATATAAACCTACACCTATTTTTGGAAGAATTCATGTAGTTTTTATTTGCTATCATACTGAAGATGGTTTAATGCAGAGTGTGTTTTAAGAGTGAAGGCTGGTCTGCCCGTACAGATCTGAGCACTATGCTTTCCCTCCTGGGCTAGAACAGTTGCTAC
Source organism: Montemys delectorum (assembly GCA_019843815.1). NCBI lineage: Eukaryota > Metazoa > Chordata > Mammalia > Rodentia > Muridae > Montemys > Montemys delectorum. The sequence goes on along the minus strand of JADRCD010224263.1, from coordinate 18,447 downwards.
CGCAGGGCATCTCCGGAGAATCTGCCCAACCCATATACCGCAGAGCTAGTTCTAGCCAGCAAGGCTTCTGGTACACCCAGGCCAGAAGCTAGTAAGGTGAAGACAGCTTTATTGAGCGTTTATCACCTGTCCAGTCACAAGATCAGACACAACCTGCTTGATAGGAAAGATAAGAAGCTCCAGGTTCAGCCAACGTGGTCCCGGTGCCTACACCAGGAAGACACTAACTTTAAAAGACCCAGAAAGAAGTTTCCCCACCGCTTTGCTCCTTCCCCTGCTTTATCTCCACCCCCTCCAGCGCTCTACTTTTAAAAGCTTTTACGTTTTTATTTCTTATTCTTTCTTCCATTTATCAAATTTTGTATAAGCATTATTATTATCATCATTATTATTAGGCCTAGACCTTTTTTTTTTTTAAAGTTTCCTTTTTATTATTTTATGTATATGTGTATTTTGCCTGCATGTGTGTCTGTGCACCTAGTACATGCCTGGTGTTCGCGGAGGCCAGAGGTGGGCATCGGATCCTCTGGAACTGGAATTACAGACATTTGAGAGTCAACAGGTGGATACTAGTATTGAACCTTGGTCCTCTGCAAAAGCTGCCAGTGCTTGTAACTGCTGAACTCCAGTACCTGGACATGCATTTTTCTTTCTTTTCTTTTTTTCTCCTTTCTTTTTAAATTTAATTTTATTTATTTATTTATTTATTTATTTAGAGACAAGGTTTCTCTGTATATCCCTGGCCGTCCTGGAACTCACTTTGTAGACCAGGCTAGCCTTGAACTCAGAAATTCGACTGCCTCTGCCTCTCAAGTGTTGGGATTAAAGGCGTGCGCCACCACCGCCCAGCTATTTAATCTTTTTTTACACTCCAGATTTTATCGCCCTCTCAATCCTCTCTCTGACTGTTCCACATCCCATACCTCCCTCCCTTCCATCTCCACAAGGATGTCCCCACCCTCAGCCCCACCTCCCACCCCACCAGACTCTCCACTCCCTGGGGCCTCCAGTCTCTTGAGGGTTAGGTGCATCTTCTCTGACTGAACCCAGACTGGGCAGTCCTCTGCAGTATGTGTGTTGGGGGCCTCATATTAATTAGAGGGTAACCTGATGTTTTAATCTCTTGCTCTTCTCTCTCCAACATTCTCTTCCTGCATTTTATTTATCCTGATTGCTTCTTTTTCTTTCCCCATCCCTGCCCCCTCCTTTATGACATTCATTTACTTTATTTGTTTTAAACAGTTTTTAATTTTGTGGCATTCTTTATATTTGTTTACCTTTTGTTATTCTATAGTCATTGAATTAGTTCATATTAATCACTCTTAAATGTATTTCTATATCTTGTTTGATTCAGTGGTATTGTTGTGACAGTAACTTTCTTTCTTTTTTTTTTTTTTTTTTTGGTTTTTCGAGACAAGGTTTCTCTGTGTAACCTGGGCTGTGCGCTACCCTTTCTTTCTCAGTTGTACTGGGGATTCTCAATCTGGGTGTGGTGGCACAAGCTTTTAATCCAGCCCTTGGGTTGGAGGCCAGTCTAGTCTACACAGCAAGCTCCAGCCCAGCCAGTGCTTCATGGTAAGACTGTGTTTCAAAATAAATAAATACAGAGAGAGGATTCTCAAATAAAATTGGGAGACACATACTTACCAACGTATACAAACCAACAGCTGTGAAAATGCAATACAGAAGCCTGAGAAACAGAAAGACACAGGACCACACGATGTCTCTAGGAGATCAAAAGTTCCCGATGACTGAAGCCAAAGACCCTGACATGGTCAAAATGCCAAAAAGAAAAATTTAAATCTTTAAAAATGAACAGTGAATGTAAAGAGGAAATAAACAAGAAGATGAATGAAGAACCCTTTAAAAAAGAATACCTTTGGTATTCGATAAAACAGACAGGGAAGGGACACTATCACACTCATCCCACAGAGACAGGGAAACCCTCATACAAAGGCAGGGCAAGGTTTCAACATGCCAAGAAAGCAGATAAAGACAGTTGTGGAGAGAAAGTAGAAGGAAGAGGGCCAAGGAGCAGAATGGGGGTCAAGTATGAGTGAGGTACAGTGATGTGTGTGTATAAATGCCACAAGAAGTGCATTTTATTGTATGCTAACTTTAAAAGTAATTTAAAAAATATCTAACTCTTGCCACAGTGAAAGAGAAACAAGCAAATATCGTCACAGTTTTCCCTGCTGCTCAGGAGACCTGGGCCTACTCCCACGGGAAACTCTCAGCACTGCTGAAATAAATTCAGAAAGAATAGAATTCTGTCTGTCTGTCTGTCTGTCTGTCTGTGCTGTGCTGAACTCCTGGACTACGTTAAGTGATTACTTGAGATGCTACACTGCCAGGTCTTCACGGGGCTGCCCTGCTGGCTTTCTGTTTCTTCACAAATGGAAGAAGAAAAATTAGCGATGTTAACTGAGAAGATTTTGCTGTGGAAATTAATGCTTAGGGAAACAGTAATTACATCTAAGGAAAAGAAACTTCAGGCCATTTCTTCATCCGTTATCAAGGAGACACAAGATAAACATGTGGATTTAAATCTTTAAATTATGTAGAAGGAAAAGCCATCTTTAAACAAGTGAGGATTTGATTGAAAGCCACTGACACTGGGCTGAGCTATAAGTCAAGCTGCTAAATCCCTTTGCTGGATCCTCATGTAATAAAGAAAAAGAGCAAAGGCTTCTTTCCGGTCTGTGACAGTACGAAGGGAGCAGCTATGGTAACTGCTAGAGGTTCTGTTACTTCCTTTCCAGCTTTTCCTACTAAATTGTTACATTGTTTTGTGTGTGTGTGGTATAACTGTTACATTGTTTTGTGTGTGTGTGCTATGTGTGAGTGTGTGTGGTGTGTATGTATGTGGTATCTGTGTGTGTGTGTGAGTATGTATGTGGTGTGTACATGAGTGTGTATATATGTATGAGTGTATGTGTGTGTGTGTGCGTGAATTGATACTGGTTTCTGTAATTCCTTTATCTTTCTCGCTTTTATATTCCTTGGAGGAAAATGTAGGTTAAATATAAAGAGTCTTCACCTCTGATGATTACAAAATCAATGTTGATATTGTTTGAAAGGGAAGCCAAATACAACGCTGGCTCCATTAACTAAGGCTACTGTAAGATGATTGGGTAGGATTAATTTCTTATTAATTGATAGTCCACTAGGCTCTGATGTCTTGGGCTCCAAAGCAAGCATACATAAAGTCAATGTAAATGTTAAACAAAAATTAAACTTAATCAATCAAAACCTACCAACTAATCTTGAGTGCGTGCCTTTGCCACCACCAAGGCCCTCCCAAGGACTAGTGGTGACTGTCTACTAGGGGACAGACAAACTCATGGACACAAAAACAGAAGAGTGGTTCCCAGTGTGGAGAAGGGAAAGAGGAGAGAGTGATTGCTAATGGGTGATGGGTTTCTCTTAGAAACGGTCAACTGTTATAAAAGCGCATGATGGTGAAGGCTACATAACTATGCCTACTCCAAAAATGATTTGTATGAAGGAGAAACTTAAATATCACATGGATTATTTCTCAATAAAATATTTATTAACTACCCTTTTTATACTGGAAGTTCTAAGAATAATGTGAAAATATTAAAAAATGTTCTAAAAAACTTATGATAAAAAGAAATACTGTTTGATATGACCTCATATCCTTGTAAGTCACATCTGTCAGTATCCTAATGGTTTTGCTAAAGGAAATTTTAGCAGAATGAAATTCCCTCACAGTAAGTGTCTTAGGGTCTTACTGCTGTGAAAAGGAGTGTGTTTGATGGCTTGGATTAAAATGGTGCCGCCCATAGGGAGTGGTACTAGTAGGAGGTGTGGCCTTACTGGAGTAGGTGTGGCTTTGTTGGAGGAAGTGTGTCACTGTGGGGATAGGCTTTGAGGTCCCAGATGCTCAAGCAACAGCCTGTGTGACTTTCAGTTCCTGCTGCCTGCAGATCCAGATGCAGAACTCTCAGCTCCCTCTTCAGCACCATGTCTGCCTGCATGCTGCCTTGCTTCCTGCCTTGATGATAATGGACTGAGCCTCTGAAGCAAGCCCCAATGAAATGCTTTCTTTTCTAAGAGTTGCCATGGTGCAACTCTATCACATCAATAAAACCCTGAGGAAGACAGTGTCCTTTGAAAAAGTAAACAAAACATTTGAAGAGAAGTCTGTAAGAAAAGGGAAAAGAGCAAGCAGTATTAGTAGTAGGAATATAGATTAAGAAAGCTTCTTTAATCTTTTAAGTAGAGATTTATTTATTTATTCATTTTATATATTTGAGTACATAGTCACTGTCTTCAGAAATACCAAAGTCACTGTCTTCAGGCACACTAAAAGAGGGCACTGGCTCCCATTACAGATGGTTGTGAGCCACCATGTGGTTGCTGGGAATTGAGCTCATGACCTCTGGAAGAGCAATCAGTGCTCTTAACCACTGAGCCATCTCTCCAGCTCGAAAGTTTATTTCTTAACAAGCAAACTAATTGTAGTCTAAAAATACGCCAGTAGGAAGGAAGGAGAGCTCCCCATGATGAGATGGTAAGAGGTGGCAGGAAGAGTTGGAAGAGATGAGGGACCCAGGTCGATGACCCAGGTGGAGTCACTGGCCATGAAGATAAGGGCAGGTGTTCAAGAAGAAATGTTTGTAAGTGGATGAGAAGTTCAGGGGAACGGTGAATAGCGACTTCAGGTTTGTTAATAAGCTAGTCGTCTGCACAGAGTAAGGTAGCAACAAAGGGCCCTAAGGATGTCTGTGAAGACTCAGGACCAGTGTGTAAGGAGAAGAGAGAATTGAACAAAGACAGCAGAAAGGATACAGAGCATGGGAGATGCAGAATCAGATGGAGGCAGACTCATACCTTAGTAAGCCCAAGTGCTTCTTATGTCTTGTTTGTTAATTTGTATTAGATCTTTGGGTTTCATATAATATACTTTGCTAATATTTACCCCTCCTAACTCTTCCCAGACTCCCTCTTCCCTACACACACACACACATACACACACACACACACACACACACACACACACGCGCGCGCGCGTGTGTATATATATATGTACATACAAACATATACACATACATACATATATATATGTGCGTGTGTGTGTATGCCTTAAAAAACAGCCCCCTAGACCTTTATATTTTGATTTGCTTCTCCTACTTTCCTTAAAAACTCTCCAACAGTTAACACACATTCAGTTATTAAAAGACAAGGAAGACAGGTCAAAACGTTATTGATAATTTTTTTTGTGTATGTGCTTCATTAATATTTGAAGCTAGCACACAAAGCAATGGGTTTCATTATGGCATGTCATACCTGTGTGTCATTCCACTGCGCTCCAGTCGCCCTCCCCTGCCTGGCCCACTCAGTGCTCCCCCACAGAAGGGTCCCCTTCCTTCCCTACATTGTTCTTCTTCTGCCTCTATGCTGGAAATTTCTCCTATATAACCTATTAATCTTGATACTTTCCAAACTCAGCTTTCCAGTGCCACTGTGGGTTGTAAGTAGCACTCTGTTCCTTAGTGAGAAGGCTCAAGTGTGACCTGTACACCTGAGATAGATCTCAGCTCTCCCAGAGCACCTAAGACATGAGAAGGCTTAGTCCATTAGTACCCTGTTGACTGCAAATGAACAAAATTTCACTTAAGATTTCTGTGAGTTCTTTGTGATCCTGACAGTCAATTTTGACTCTGGTCTCTTACTCGATTTACTTAAGGCAATGCCAGTTATTCACCATGCTGTTTATAATAAGAATGTTTTATACCATGGTAACCCACTTGGGGATTTTAACATTTTTTCCCTAATAGTTATTAAAACCGTTCATGGATATTACTTTGCTAAAAGTTGATAATATGCAAGGATTCATATTACATCATACTAATGGGAAAGAGCCTGACATCATCTTCTTGCACTTTCTTTGCAAGGTTTTAATTTTCCTCTTGTGTTAGTGGCGGTGTAACTTAGTCTCTGTGTCTGCTACATTCAGACTGAAGCACATCCTCACCTACTCAAACTCAGTAGAGTGATCACAAAGATAAATGGCTGCCTCCTCCTTCTCATCTTCAGGGCAATTTTTTTTTTAATTGTAAAGGATAGGACACTGGAGGCTAGGAAGATGGCTCAGCAGTTAGAAGGGTTGCTGCTCTTACACAGGATTTGAATTTGTTTACCAGCACTCATGTGTGTATGTGTGTATGTGTGTATGTGTGTGTATATGTATGTGTGTGTATGTGTGTGTGCATGTGTGTGTGCATGTGTATGTGTGTGCATGTGTATGTGTGTGTGTATGTGTATGTATGTGCGTGTGTGTACATGTGTGTGCGCGCGCGTGTGTGTACATGTGGGAACATGTGTGTATGTGCATGTGTATCTGGGTGCGTGTGTACATGTATACATGTGGGTACATGTGTGTGCGTGTACATGTGGGTACACGTGTGTATGTGCATGTGTAAGTGTGTAAGCGTGTATGTGTGTGTGTATACATGTGGGTACATGTATATGTGCATGTGTATGTGTGTGTGCTCACACCCTCCTATAACTCTAGCTCCAGGGAATACACTGCCCTCTCCCAGCCTCCATGGCCATCTGAACTCACACATTCCCCCAATACACACATACATATAATTAAAAACCAAGAAAGCCTATAAAAAGAAATATGGATGCTAGACACAACAACAGTGGGTCTGAGTTGGAAGAAAGCTTAGATAGTGCTCCTAATGTCTGTATTTTAATAAAATGTGTTCCAGTGAGTCATGGGTCCTGCAGCTTTTATACTCTTTAGGTTTATTTTCAATCCCTTTGTATAAATGCTATCGACTATAACACATCTCGGCTTTTCAAAGAGTATGTGTTTCCTTAAAGCACCAAAGTTGCATAAGCTTTTCAATGTCTTAATTTGAACTGTAGTGTTGTTTTGTTAACCATTACAGCATAATGTCTTAAATATTCCAAAAATATCTGTCAGATTTACTAATCCTTGCTATGAAGAGTAAAATCTTGTTTTAGTAACAGCTATTCATCACTTCTATTAGGTTAGTGGGGACTTATCCCAACAAAGGCAATATAAAGTCCTAAGACTACGACTTCTCACGAAGCTGGTTTGTGGAGCACTGGGTAGAAAATCAAGGAAGTTTTGGCTTATGGCATCTAACCTGCTACCAGCGATATATGTCAGCTCTTGGTAACAAAATGGAACCTCTATATTCATGAATTGTTTCTTTACAGGGAGGAAATGAGGAGAAAAAGGAAGAGTTGAAATGTTTAGTAATACGAAGGAGAAAAATGCAAAACAAAACCTCATAAGACCCAACTGCCATAAAAGGACGCCTTGAGACCAAGGCAGGGTTTTAAGGTCTCCGAGGGAATTGACCGACGAGGAAGAGGGTACGGAGCTAGCCTTGTGCTGTCTCATCTGTGAGATGGCATGTTCATCAGACAACAAGACCAAACAGTGTAAACAGGAAGGAGAGCAGCAGCCTCTCTAGATTTAGAATGCTTCGGTAATTACATTCATGTAAATGTAACTGGGCGAAGAGAATTTCATGCGGTGATTGTTTTTTGTTTTTTTGTTTTTTGTTTTTTGGGTTTTTTTTTTTTTTTGGTTTTTCGAGACAGGGTTTCTCTGTGTAGCCCTGGCTGTCTGGAATTCACTCTGTAGACCAGGCCTCAAACTCAGAAATCCTCCTGCCTCTGCCTCCCAAGTGCTGGGATTAAAGGCATGGGCCACCATTGCCCGGTCTCATGTGGTGATTGTTAAGATGGGACCAGAAGCATTATACCATCATTAATGAGAGTAAAAGTGGTAGACCGGCTGAGGAGGTGTAGGTGATCTATAAAAATGGCTAAGGGGCATGGGTGGTCTAAAAACACAGCTGAGGAGGAGTGGGTGGTCTAAAATCATGGCAAAGGGCAGTTACTGCTCTAAGAGAATTGTAAGGACTGAAGAGTGGACGGTCACTACCTGGGTAAGCAATGGGAGCTCAGTGAAGGAGACTCTTAGTTTGGTGTTTGTAGAGAAGGGAAGAGTAGGGCCTAGAATGCCAGAAGATTCAGAAAGTTGGCTTAGCAGTTAAGAACTCCAAAGACTACACGTAAAAACAGCATTTTATTTGATGCTATATGTTGTTTTGACTCTGAGTATAATGGGTTGCTGACTTGGACATCGAACATTCACAAGCAACAGAAATTAGATTTTTTTTTTAAAGACCCACCTGAGGAGTTGGAGAGTCCTTCAGAGATAGGAGAATTGAGTCAAGAAGGCACAACTCAATGAAATATTAACCAGGCTTGAGTTAGGTGCAAACTCAATCATTCACAACTGAATTGTGGATAGTAAGGACTACACAACAAATTTGTTGAGTAGTTATTCTACTCCAAGTACTGAAGTTGCTTTTCACAAACAGAATCTTCTTTGATTCTCATAATAAGCAAAGTGAATCTCAGTGACCTCCATGGCTTTGGAATTCACCTGACTGGGACAACAGAGGACAGAGTAATGAGTGACCCACAGAACAGCTAGGTTCGAGTGGGCCACGTGCTCTGATGCATGCACCAGCAGCCAAGAAACCCAGCACCGGAGACTGTTAGCTAGTCTCAACAGGGGTAGTGTCTCAGGCTACTCCTGTCTGTGATTAATGTACAGAGAACATTGGACCAGGGGCAGTGCCTTGCCATTCCCACCGGTCTGAGGCAGTGGCGTCCTTTACAGAGCAATGCTCACGCCAACAACCCAGCTCAGGACTCCAGCTGCCACTGCAGTGAAGGGGAAGGGAAGACGCTGCTGCAGATGAAAGAAACTGAGGTGAACCAGAAGTGTTCATAACATTGGAATCGTTAACAAAAGGGTGTTCTGTCAGACATGTTTGTACAGGAGATGCTTGGTAAGCTCTGAGTTTGGGGATAAGGGGATGACATCATCTACTTTGGGCTTTATGGTGGAGATTAAGATTGAGCCAAGCCCAGGTTATTAATACAGGAGTAATTTTATCGTCCTCACCTTGCTATTTTTTTTTTCTTTTCTGAGAGCCAAAGAGTTTAATTGGGGTTATTCACATGAGGATGACGAAGAGCTCTTTATAGAACATGAGCAACTTCCTAGTGGCTATACCACTGAAAAAGATAGTCCCTTTTTCATTCAGCAGCTATTAGCCACTTATGCAACATCGGGGATTAGTGAGGTTAATGTGACTCCTCTCCCTTCTACAATGGGATGGTGATGAGCCCAGTCATGTGCAGGTTTTGTTCAGGTAACCATGGCCCTTAAGAGTTGGAGAGAGCGGCTACCATGCCATGCACAGAAGACAGTGTCCCATAGCACTTCTGCCTTTCTTTGGGCTCCTATATATCTTTTCTACTCCCTTTTCTGTGGTGTTCCCTGAGCCTTGGAGAGGATGATATTCGTGCCCCACTTCCGGCTGAGTATTCAGCAATCAATGACCCCCAGTGCTTCGACCAGTTATGATCTCTGTAGTAACCACCACCCACTGCACATAGAAGCTTCTCTGATCGAGGTTGAGAGCATCATGGATCTGTGGGTACCCTTTCTACCTTTTTAAGCACCAAGCAGTAGCTGATAGAGATGGGTTAAGCTGATGAATAGAATCTGGAACATTGCGAAGCTTACAATGTAGCGATGGAAGTATAAGCAAATGGACAGATGCTGGCTTGCAGGTGGTGATATTTCCAGGAAGAACATGTGATGGCTCTGTGGGAGATTGTAACTTTCGCTTAGGTGGCCAAGGAAGGTTTTATTCACAAAGCAAAAGCTGATCTGATCCTCAAGTACTGTGAAGAAGTCAACAGCCTGAAGGGGTTTCAGAAAAGCATTTTGTACAAAAAAAAAAAAAAAAAATAACTATCAGGGAAGTGGGTTTGATTCTTAAATACAATTGACCTGTTTTCTAATCCTAGATTGTTTCAGATTTGGCAATATTATGGAGAATGAAAAGAATGCCAGTTGGCCTAAAAATATCCCTGATTCTTTTTTGTATTTAAGTTCTCAGCGGTCCAATCTGCTTCCAACATCCCACCATGAATATATTGAGTAGTTTCTTGTATGGAGGAGTCTAAATATCATAGACTGTTTACAAAGAGAGCTGCAAGACTCCTCCTACATATTTATAGGAGTTCTTTTACATATTTAATTTGGTACTGTGACTTTGCAACTTTTTTGCATTAAGAGAGCAAACTCTTCTCCACATCTTTGAATCTGGGTTGGGCTGCCACTTGCTTTAACGAATCTTCAGTGGAAGTAACAGTAAGGGACTCCATGCTTAGACATCATGGAGTCTGTGAAACGTTTGCTTTTAGAATGTCATCACCATATAAAAATTCTTCAGCCAATCTCCTTGAGAATGAGAGACCATATGAGACACAGACTCAGCCAAAACCAGAAGTGTGTGTGTGTGTGTGTGTGTGTGTGTGTGTGTGTGTGTATGTCTGTGTGTGTGTGTGTCTCTGTGTGTGTGTGTGTTGCATGCATTTTAGTATATGTGCTTTGGTCTTTGTTCCTCCTCCTTTCCCCCTAAGCTGCTGTGTAAGTATATGAAATGAGTTCCTATGATTTGTAGATGCCTTGTATCCATTCTGAGAATGCTAGACATCTCACACTAAGCAGGACTTAGTTACCCCGAGCAGGATCTCCAGTTCTCCCATTTCCCCAGTACCTCAATGTGACCAGTTCAAATCTCCATCTTCTATACCTTTCTTCTGGTAAACACTTCCTTGTGAAGCAGCTAGATACAAGTTCGTTGACCTACTCTGCTTACCTCCATCTGCTTCCTGGACTGTGTAGATTAGCCACAGTGACCACATCACTCACAGTGTGAGCCCACAGATCTCTAGCCATCAGCTAGCATTTCCTGGAGGAAACCTACTTAACTAACACCCTGAGCCCCAATTAAGGCTTGGTTCCCACGTGTGTGTGTGTGTGTGTGTGTGTGTGTGTGTGTATGTGTGTGTGTATGTATGTCTCTTGCCCTCCATCTGAAGGTTCAATGTGCATGTCCTTCATGGCTCCCTTCTTTCTGTAGGCTCTACCAAACATGGTAACTCTTGTGAGAATTCTTTTCCTGAAGACACATATCAAAGTCATCCCTGTCCTTATAAGGTCCCAATGACAGAGCAAACTACAGTACCCTGAGGGAAACAATGAGTTTATTAGGCTTTCTTTTTTGTTTGTTTGTTTTTGTTGTTTTTGTTTTTGTTTTTGAGACAAGGTTTCTCTGTGTAGCCCTGGCTGTCTGTCCTGGAACTCACTCTGTAGACCAGGCTGGCCTCGAACTCAGAAATCCACTGCCTCTGCCTCCCAAGTACTGGGATTAAAGAAGTGTGCCACCACCACCCAGCTTTATTAGGCTTTCTTATAGAGCATGGGCAATGAGTTACTGGCAGGAGCACAGGTTACCTCAAAACATTAGCACTGGAAAGTCTTCACCCAGCCTAGAGGAAAAGCCTCTCTTCAGTTACTCTTCCCCCTTCCAACAGCTCTGGAGATCTCAAGACTCCAAGGCCATTTGCAATTGGTGCAAATTATATACACATGGCTGGGAGGAGAGTGGAATCTTAGGAAGAGTGCAATGGCCTCCGTTACCCTTTTCTGTGAGGGAATGTGTCAACAGTCATCAAGGCCACTCCTGATGGTCTCAAGCCATCAGGCACAGGTGATTTGACGGAAATGTAGGCTGTCTTGCTCAGAGGACCACCATCTATAACAATATCTTCTTCCTCCCCGGATCTGTAAGTTACAGGACCATTCCTGCTACTCACATGTATGGTTGTTCTGCCTCCTCTGTCTCACCTGACTGGTCCTAGTTCCTTTCTCTACCAAGCTCTTTTAGAGAGTAGCTGTCTTGGCAGGAATGAGCTAAATTAGGTAAGACATGAGTTACAAGTGTGTCTGCCAGTATCAATTAGTTTTCCATGGAAAGGATGCCTGATCACAGGTAGGACATGTAGGCGCTAGGCCATCTACCAGGAAAAAAAGCATCACATGGAGAAGGTATAATGTAACCTCCATGACCACCTGCCCTGGGGGCCTGTCAGAACAGGGCTAGGACTAGGACTGCTTCCCAGAGATAGATCTCAAGAGCAGATAGAGTTTATGGAACATGTTAGCTGCAATATGTAAGAATGTGGTTTGTCTCTGTAGGTTGATTGGAAATCTGGCCACCTCATTAACTTATTGAGGGGCAAATTTTACCTCTTTACCTTCCCTACCTTCTAAATCCCCCCACTTTTTTTAAGTGAATAGGAAACTCAATATATCTGCTGACTTCCGCATCCTTTATTCTTGGTGATTAAGCAAAAACAGCTTCATCTTGTGTTCTTTCAGGATTGGTCAATCCAGCTTCCACTGCCTTACCCCATGTGGTTCCCTGTTACAGAGTTTTCCATCTGTAAATTTCTGTTTCAAATACAGAGGTTCTTTAAGTTAGTAAATACTACTGGATACTAAAGAAAATACAAGTTGAATACTTGTGATGTTAAAAATCTGAAAGATAACACCATAGAAATTTCTGCGTCAGACTTTATGTGATGGGCTACAATTTAAAGGTGAGCACTTCCACAGTACTATGTAAAATTTCCTTCAGTGTATGTACAGATGGAGAATATAGAATATAAATGAGTTTTATATTTAGGTTTGGGTGTCATGTCTGTGATCTCATATTAAATATATGCAAATATTACAAAACCTGAAAGGAAATTGATGAACAGTTTTATTATTAAGCAATTTGGATAAAAGGATGTAAGTGCAAAAATTTTAACGGTGTACTTTAAAAAGTTAAGTCTTAAAATAAAGAACATTTCTTCCCAAACATAGTTCCTTCCACTGTTATTAAGCCTGATTTTCATCATTGATCAAAAGTAGAAGAGCCTGTATAAGTTTCCTGGCTATTAGTTTTATATTAACAGCCTGTCATCAGTATAATACACTTATATATACTTCTTTGTAAAATTCCAATATACATATTTCTAATTGGTGTGACTTTTGGTCGGCCTTCACCCACATCTAAATCAAGTTATTTCTCCATGCCTGCCCAGGAACCCTTTCCACATGATTGTCTGGACTTATTTCAGTAGTGATACAGTTTTGTTGTTAAGAGGTTTAAAATACTTTACCTCATGGAGCTGTAAAGACTAGATGTTGTATATATTGGCAAGAGCTAGAGATGCACTGAATTACGTCCCAAGAGAAACATAAATCTGTAACACCTAAATCAGAATCCCAGGGGCTTTTCTATATGGATTCAGGACACAGCAACTCACGCGCAGTTTCCAGGCTACATCATGTGCATTTCTACACATACTTTGGCAATGATGTTGCATTTTCCTGTGATTCTCGATTTTCTCTATGACTTTTATCTGTGTTCTGACTTCCTAATGAACCAGCACAGTGGATATGTGGTGCTTTAGGTCACACTGTTGCAAATCGTCTTTGCCAGGATCCAGATGAATTGTTACATCTTTTCATGCTTTGTCTAGCCTTCTCTGCTCCCATGGAGCTTGATATTTATCTCTAATCTGGAGCTCACTGCATTGCATTATAGTGCTTATTAATTGCTCTTCTCTACCACTCTGGACTTTGCCATGCATTACACACTTTGCATCTAGAGGTGAGGGGTACATACATCTTATCAAACACATCATAGTATTAGTCACTGTGACTCACCTTACTCCAAAGTTTCTCAGTTCTTCAGCTATCTATTCATTATCCATTCCATCCAATCATCCCTCTATCACTCCTATTTATGCTATAAGATATACATCTCTTTTAGCTACATGGTTATTACATTACTTTATCCATCTAGTCCTTCTGTCCTCTTCATCCATCACATCCATCCATCCATCCATCCATCCATTTATCTATCCATCTATTTATCCATCCATCCATCCATCCATCCATCTATCCATCCATCCATCCATCATCCATCCATCCATCCATCCATCCATCCATCCGTCCTTCCATTTATCCACCCATCAATCTATCCATCCATCCATCCATCCATCCATCCATCCATCCATTTATCTATCTATCCATCCATTTACCTATCTATTCATCCATCCACTTACCCGTCCATCCATGTATCCATCTATCCCTCCATCCATCCCTTATGTCCTATTCCTTTATCTATCCATCCAGAAAACAGTTACTCTGATTCAGCGATTGTGCTATGCATAAAAATGAGAAAGATATGACCTCTAGTGTCAAGGAACTTACAAAGAGGAAATGGCTTAAGAGAGAATATAAACAGCTTACCTGTTTTGCACTATCAAAGGAAAAAGCTACAATATTACTCTTAACTACATTTTATTTTTAGAAAATTCAACAATAGTTTATTTACCTAGTGAAATAATATTTTACTTTTTTTTAAGAAATTTAGTAGCCGGGCGGTGGTGGCGCACGCCTATGATCCCAGCACTTGGGAGGCAGAGGGAGGTGGATTTCTGAGTTCGAGGCCAGCCTGGTCTACAGAGTGAGTTCCAGGACAGCTAGAGCTATACAGAGAAACCCTGTCTCAGAAAAACCAAAAAAAAAAAAAAAAAAAAAAAAAAAAAAAAAAAAAAAA
>JADRCD010224261.1:47174-58820 GCA_019843815.1 Montemys delectorum | reverse complement strand
CCTGATCTAGGGATTTCAATTCTCAAGTTCTACTCTGGATTTAAAATATAAACTGAGTCATAACACCAAAAATCCATCCCTTATCTGGATATTGAATTTCCTGCTCCGAGGCCAGTCATCCTCTGTGGAGTAGAGCTCTTGGGACAGGACGTCCACAGCTTCTTTGGCCATAGCTACACTGAAAAACCTAAGCCTTGCTTCCTCCCAACCAGGGTAAGACCCATAGGCCCCTTCTGGACATTTTCTCATAGGTCTTATGACAGTCTGGGAAGACGTGGACCCAGGGCTAGTCAAAGCATCTGAAGGGGTCTCTATGTAGACATTGTGAGGGAATGGCTAAAAGTTTGCACACTTGAAGGTTACCCACAAGCCAGAGGCCACTCATTCTGAAGTTTTGGTACCGGAAGCTTCAGGGCATCTCTCTTACTCCTGGTCTAGATCTTTGTCCCAGGGCTTGGGCGTTCCATCAAAAAAGAAATTCTAAGGAAACACACCTAGCTCGCCCTGCTCACCCCGATCCATCATCCTGTCTATACACTTTGCTGGTGGCTCACCACTTGTGAGCTCTCTTGGGCTTGTCAATCCAGAGATCTTTGGAAGGTAGAAACATTTTCCTGGCTCTGCGCCCGTCTCTCCTTATTTTGGCTTCTCCAGAGCTATGGAGGCCAGTCTTCTTTCCCAGCACAGTGTGCTATGGTAGGGGCAGTGCCAGACTGAGAGTCAGCTTTGGGCTCAGCCAGGATCCTGGCTGTCTCCATAACGTAATCCTCAGGTGCCTGTTCTGGAATGGGAGTCAACGTCTACATGGTGGCGCAGAGGTCAGTCTGACTCTCAGCCACTTAAGGGTTAACAGGTTCCGGAGTGCTTTGGGTGGACAAGGTAAATATGGGGGCAGCAGGATTCTTAGCAAATTGCTAGTTCTTGCTGATGCCACGGACTTTTAAAACCATGATGGGGCTGGCAGGATGGCCATGGTGCCAAGCCTGAGACCCTGAGTTCCATCCCAGGAACCCATATGTGGTAAGAAAAAGAGAACCGACCCTCACAAGCTGGCCTTTGACCTCTGCATGCACATGCACTGTGGTGGGCACACACACATACAAACACACACATAATAAAAATAAATAAATACAAAAACAAACAAAAAAATTGGGATCAGACTGGGGGAGCCAGCTTGGGGTTTTAACTATAGGAAGGACCTGGACCCTCAACCCTTGTCACTCTCCTGGAGTACACTGCTGGAGGCAGCTTCTAGGAGCTGGTCCTTCCTCTCACTGACAGCAGACTCCTCATTTGGCTAAAATGTTTTAGATCCACTCCCAGGAAAAGAAGATTCTTCGGACATCTGGCAAAGTTACAGCTAGAGGAAGGTGGTAACAGCTGATATTGTGGGAACACCGATAGGTGGGGGAGAGACTTAGCTTGCTCTCAGTGTGGGTGCTTTTGGGAAGGGCGTGGCAGGGAGCCAGTGACTGATAGTAATTGGAAGCCTGACCCTTAGGGGCAACGGAGTCCTAGACGTGCAAGGGCTTCCTACCAGGGACGCACGCCCTGTGGCTTAAGAAACAGCAGGTGTGGAGTAGGATTCCCAGCACCCGTGGCGGCTGCGGCGGTAAAGTCAGGAAGGCAGTGGGCGTGACTTTAAATCTTTAATGCACCGGCTGTCTGTGCAGCGGCGGTGGGGGTGCGACAGAGGAGACCACGACCTGAGCGCTGGGGAGCAGGCCTCAGGCCGCTCGACAAACAGCTCATTAGGCCCCGCAGAGGCTCCAGCTTCTGCTCCCGGGGGTGCGCCGAGCTGTAGGGCGACCCGACAATGACATGAGGCGGGGCAGGGGCGCCTGGACTCCCCCACATCCGTCCACCGACACTGAACCTCGTTCATGCCCCCACGAGATCGCAGCCCCCTCACCTCCGCTCCCTGCGCCACATTCGCAGCCAAGGAAAAAAGTAGAAGCAGCCCCAGTAGATCCTGCAAAGACAAGGCAGAGCCGGACCGGGAGGGGCGGGGCTGACCCACAGACCCCACCTCTGGAACCTAGCCCTCAAGAAAGCCCCGCCCCCGAGGGCTGGACAGCGCAGCCCACGCCCCTCGAGGGCCCGCTCCGCCCGCCCGGGACGTTCACCTTCCCCCCACCCCCGGCCTCACATCCCTCCTCCGCATCTCCCGCCTCCACCACTCACTCCTCCTCCGCTTCCAGCGCCACCTCGTATCTCCTCAATCGCGACATGTCCCGGGCTCCGAACGGTTCCTGGGGAGCAGCATGATAGGAACACTTATTCCCAGTCGCAAGTCCCCTTCTCCATCATTCCCAGGACGAGTCTGAATAGTCCTCAGGTACACTGAGGCAGGTGGCCACCCCCCGGAAGCCAGTTGTCACATTGGGACAGGATGGGATGGATGGTACGGAAATCACTAGAAGTTAAAGCCTTAGGAGGACGGCTATCTAGGGACCGGAACGTGGAGTCACCAAGGAGAGAGGTCTAGCGGCAGGAAAGCTGGGACATTTAGGCCCTGGGTGGAGATTTTGAGGGGCTGGAGTCACCTGAAGGGGGGCTCAGGGGTCGGCACAGCCTAAACTCCCCGCCCTCCCTGGCTCCGCCCCGGAAACGGACCGTTAACAATTACATCACAGGGATACCTTCGCACTCTATGGGTGGGGCTTGGGTAGCACCCGGAAGGGGAGGAACCAGGTTTTCGTCAGAGGAGGTGGGATCAAAATGTTACGTTAAGAAGTGGCGTTGTTTTTGTTGCTTAAGGGGCATAGTCGGTGTTTAGTCAGGTGCCAGACGCGCAGGATGGAGTCAGGTTTTAGAGTTACACAGGTTGGTGGACTGTGACCTTGGCTCCAGACAGCAGTAAAAGTGCTTTGGGAATCCTCCTCACTGTGCCTCTTTCCTCCGTGCCCCCACTTTCCTGACTTTTACCTTGTCAATTGTCTTTTCTTCCTTGCCCAGTTCTTGAATGACTTCAGACCGGAAGGAATAGGCCACCAGCAAGAACACAGCCTAGAGCAGGCTAAGGTATGGACATTTCTTAGCTCAGAAATTTGGCCAAATCATCTAATTTTTTTCACACCCAATTACTATTGAATGTCTAGGAAATGCCTTTATATTAGATTTTTAGCTCTTTGATCAGGGTCTTGGGAGCCCTTCTTGTAATGGACATCTAGAGTAGAACAGTTGTTGAAGACTGTCCCCTTAAATCTATGAGGCCTGAGGCTAACTTTGGGGTGTAGCTGTCGGAAATGAATGCAGTAAGATACTTTTCATTGGGTGGATTTCCCACTGTCTTCCTGTTTTATGTATATGAATACACTGTAGCTGTCTTCAGACAAACCAGAAGGCATCAGATCCCATTACAGATGGTTGTGAGCCACCATGTGGTTGCTGGGAATTGAACTCAGGACGGCCCCACTCACTCTGGGCCCAGCTTGGCAGCCAGTACTCTTAATTGCTGATCCATCTCTCCAGCTCCCTTTTAAACTTTCTTCTTCTTCTTCTTCTTCTTCTTCTTCTTCTTCCTCCTCCTCCTCCTCCTCCTCTTTTTCTGAGACAGAGTTTCTCTGTATAGCCCTGGCAGTCCTGGAACTCACTCTGTAGACCAGGCTGGCCTTGAACTCAGAAATCTGCCTGTCTCTGCCTCCCAAGTGCTGGGATTAAAGGTGTGTGCCACCACTTCCTGGCCCTTTTAAACTTCTTAGTAGCAACATTAGTTTTTGCTTGGTTTCTGTTCTGACAACCACAGCAGTCAGGAGTCTGGGTCATATGGTGGGAATAAGATGGCTTAGCCTCTTGTAGAGGGCCAGAAATTGGTTCCCAGCACCCACATTGGTAGCTCACAACCAGCTGTAACTCTAGCTCCAGGAGGAGCTGATGCCTCTGGCCTTGAAGGGCACTAGCTCTCATGTGCATGAACCCCCTCAGAATTAAAAATATTTTATTTTTTAAAAAATTGTCATCTCAAGGGTAGGAGTCAGGGTAAAGAGTAACCTCCAGCTGCCTTCACTTTCCTGTCATGACAGACAGACTGCCATGAGCTGTGAGCTAAAATAAACCCTTTCTCCCTTCAGTTACTTTTGCCAGTGTTTTATGACAGCAACAGAAAAGAAACCAAGAGACCCCCCGCTCTTCCCTGTGGTTCTGGGACCTGTAAAGGTTGGAGGAGGAGGGAAGATACAGCCCCTCATATTATGCGGGGTATGGGCAGAGGGCCTGGGTAAGGCTAGAGGAAGTCACTCCTCAGATTCCCCCAAGATCTGCCCAGACTCACTGCTGGGCCATCTTCTGAGCTCCACTCCTGTGGATTAGCAAGGTCAAAAGAAAGCTCTTTAAAAGACAGATTTTGCCCTCCTGGCCTGACTGTTCCCGCCCTTCTCCTACGTTTCATCCATTTTTCTATGTTCTGTAGCTCCCAGGAATATCAAGAGATGAAAACAGTCCCAAGCACCCTTTCTCCAATGTTCTCCATTTCCTGAGGATTGAGAGATTTTTGAGGGAAGATGTTGGTCAGTTCACAGAGAAGCAAGGGAAGTAGGGATGAGGGACCTGGGAAGCAGGTCCAGGGTGCAACTTGTCCAAGTCTACTGAGAAAATTGTATAAAAATTAATAAGTCGATTTATTACTCAGAAGTAGATAGAAAGAGACGGTGGAAGCCTGGGTTTGCTGTGAGCCAGGTCCCCAAGGCTGCCTTTGCCCAGGACATAAGGTGTCTTGTCCTGTACCTCACTTATATGGCAGTTGAGAAGTCCAAGAAGGAACCCACTCTGAATTTTATACCGAGGTGATGCGATTTGCCATGTCATAGCATGGAAGGCTTTCCTGTTTCTGGTCTGCTTGTCTCAAGATATCTCATTCCTAGCACATCCTATGCCTGTGCTTAGAACAAGTGAGAGGGTGAGTGAGTGTCACATCAGTCCAGGGGCACGTGGAGAACAAGAAAGCTCAGAGCGGGGGTCTCTGAGGAAGACTACTGTGAGATGCCTGGCCTCCTGTGGGACACTAGGCCTACTCTGGGATACTAAGCTGGTTCTTATTTCTCAGCCTTGGAATATACAATTTGACAGACTTAACTGTGATCTGTATTTTTCAGACTCTCTTCTCACTGGCCACCTATTTATGTCTATATATCCATCATTCTTTCCTCTATTATTTCTTTCACCTTTCTAAAGGTGATCAGTTATGACATTAATATTTGTTGATCCTTAAATACCAGGTGCCATACTAAATATTTTAAGTTGTCTCATGATAGCTCTATGAAGTCGACTTCTTGAGGGCTGTTTCTGTTCATACAGGCCACTTTCCTTTCTATTTATTTTTACTATTACATTATTATTATTATTATTATTATTATTATTATTATTAAAGACAGGGACTGACTGTGTAGCCCTGGTTGTCCTGGAACTTGCTACAAAGACCAGGCTGGCTTTGAACTCACAGAGATTTTCCTGCCTTTGCCTTTCAAGTGCTGGGATTAAAGACCTGTGCCACTATGCCTGGTTCTGACTTATTATTTTTGAGACAAGGTTTTGCTATGAGTTCCAGACTGACTATGGACTTATGGCACTCTTTATGCCTCGATCTCTCCAGTGCAGGATTGTAGGAGTTTGCCACTTTCTATAGTAGTGGTGGTGGTGGTGGGGCTATCAACCACACTGTGTGATTCCAGTATGCCAGTCCTTGGATGCTGTGATAGGTTAAAGGCCTGAGCATTTAATACAAGTGCAACTAACCAGAGCTTCTCGTGAGGTTTGATGTTTGGATGCTAGATCGGTTACCGTGAGAATTTAGACTGGAAGTAGAGAGACTGGCTATTGAGTTATAAACAACATCTGTATTCACCCTTTTCTCCCAGCTAAGGCTCAGAGATCACAGTAGATGAGGAGTGGAAAGCATGCGAGAGCCGGAGGAGGGGAAGTATGCTGTGAAGTGCAGTTTTCTGACCATAAGTGACATGTCTAACCTACTCATGAATGCACAGAAGTTACGGTTACCTACATCAGACCTCCACAAGATCAGCTAGCCAAAACTCTGTCCTAGATGGTGTCTTAGTCAGGGTTCTCTAGAGTCACAGAACTTATGGTAGTCTCTATGTAGTAAAGGAATTTATTGATGACTTACAGTTTGTAGTCCAACTCCCAACAATCAACTCCCAACAACAGTTGGCAGCATCTGTGAATGGAAGTCCAAGGATCTAGCAATTGCTCAGTCCCACAAGGCAAGCAGGCGAAGCAGAGAGAGCCTTCCTTCTTTTAATGTCCTTATATATGTCTCCAGCAAAAAGTGTGGCCCAGGTTAAAGGTGTGTGCCACCACACCTTTAACCCCGGATGACCTTGAACTCATAGAGCTTTCTATGTTAATCCTATGGGATTTGTAGCCACTATTCCTCAAGGTCTCCATGCCAAGATTCAGGTCAGAAACTTGTATCTCTCAGCCTCCCGATTAGGGCCACAGGTGAGCCTTCTAATTCTGGATTGTAGTTCATTTCAGACATAGTCAAGTTGACAACCAGGAATAGCCACTACAATCCACCCCTTGTCAACTTGACACAAATAGTATCTCATGTCCACATGAAACAATAACAAAATCATGAATACGCCTAACATGATATAACTATTCCTCGTACAATCGCAAACACATTTATAAATTTACAATGTCCCTTGGGAACATTCTTTAGTGTCTCAACTTAAATACCAATTGATGTTGAAGAAATTGGAAGAAAAATATATTCTTAACAAAATAAGACAGAAGCATTCATATTACTTATAATCCTCGTTTCTGCAACTGATTACGTGGCCTTAGCTGGTATTTATAACTACCTTCCTCTACTACCCATTCTGTATTTCCTTCCCCCTCAGCAAGCACCTCAGCAGATCTTGGCTCTTTTCCTGGAGGATTGACCCATACCTTCATTCCTGATGGGTCTGCATCCTTTGTCATCCTGCTTGGATTAGGCTGTTGTAATTTCCCATTGACTTTAATCACAGGACATGGACGTACTAAGAGATGCCCTAAGGGATCTCCTGCACTCCAGACATAATCTTGCTTACCTCCATTGTGAAGAGGTAATCCGATTTCTCCATGGTAATCTGGATCTATCACTCCTCCTAATAATGTTATTCCCTTCTTAGCCTGTTGGTTTAAGGACATTAGAAGCCCAAAATGACCAGGGGGAAGTCTGAGCTTCTAGTTCAATGGAATGTTTGTTGTGGCTCCTGGTAGGAGAACTCCACCCTCTGGAACCAAAACTTCTAGGCCAGCAGAATCTAGAGTTGTGGGGACAGGAAGCAAAAATTTTCCTAGAGGGTCACTAGGAGTGATAGTGAGTGGAACTATTCCCTTTTCCACCCCTTGATTCCTGGACCCATGGATCCTGGCTATGGGGGAAACTGTGCCATATATTGGACGCTGATTCAAAGCATATACTGCCTTCTGAAGAACTCTGCCCCAGCCCTTCATGCTGTTGCCACCTAATTGGCGCTGAAGCTGTGTCTTCAAAAGGCCATTCCATCTTTCTATCAGACCAGCAGCTTCAGGATGATGGGGAACATGGTAAGACCAGTGGATTCCATGATCATGGGCCCACTGTCGCACTTCTCTGGCTGTGAAGTGAGTTCCTTGGTCAGAGGCAATACTGTGTGGAATACCATGATGATAGATAAGGCATTCAGTGAGTCCACGGATGGTGGTTTTGGCAGAAGCATTTCGTGCAGGAAAGGCAAATCCATAACTAGAATAAGTGTCTACTCCAGTAAGAACAAAACGTTGTCCTTTCCATGGAGGAAGTGGTCCAATGTAGTCAACCTGCCACCAGGTTGCTGGCTGGTCACCTCGAGGAATAGTGCCATATCTGGGGCTCAGTGTTGGTTTCTGTTGTTGGCAGATCTTGCATTCAGCAGCAGCTGTAGCCAGGTCAGCCTTGGTGAGTGGAAGTCCATGTTGTTGAGCCCAAGCATAACCTCCATCTCGGCCACCATGACCACTTTGTTCATGTGCCCATTGAGCAATGACAGGGATGGCTGGGGAAAGAGGCTGGCTGTCCACCGAACGTGTCATCTTATCCACTTGATTATTGAACTCCTCCTCAGACGAAGTCACCTTTTGGTGAGCATTTACATGGGACACAAATATCCTCACATCCTCTGCCCATTTGGAGAGATCTATCCACATACTTCTTCCCCAGATGTCTTTCTCACCAATTTTCCAATTGTGATCTTTCCAGGTCCCTGACCATCCAGCCAATCCATTGGCTACAGCCCATGAGTCAGTGAACAATCGTACTTCTGGCCATTTCTTCTTCCAAACAAACTGTAATACCATGTGTACTGCCCGAAGTTCTGCCCACTGTGAAGATTTTCCTTCACCTGTATCTTTCAGGGTTGTCCTGGAAAGGGGTTGTAATGCTGCAGCTGTCCACTTCTGGGTGGTGCCTGCATAACGTGCAGAGCCATCAGTAAACCAGGTCCTAGTCTTTTCTTCTTCAGTCCGACGATCACAGGGAACACCCCATGAAGCTATAGGTGCCTGCTTGGCAGCAGATGGCATTGTAACAGGAGTGGAAACCATAGGCATTTGAGCAACTTCTTCATGTAACTTGCTTGTGCCCTCAGGACCTGCTCTGGCCTGATGGGGAAGATGATCTCTAGGTCCACCCCTTACTGAGGAGCTGGGCAGTTGATGGCTGTGAGGGCAGGGTGTGGGACAGGGATCATTCTTTTTGGAGGATGTGGCTACTGGCTGATTTCTCATGCTCTGGTAGATGCCCCACACCCATGTACATATGGGCAGCGCTAACTGGACTTAGTGGGTTATCAGAAAGAAAGGGAGAAAGGAAGGTAGAAAGAGAGAGAGAGAGAGAGAGAGAGAGAGAGAGAGAGAGAGAGAGAGGAAGGAAGGAGTTGGGAAGGAGATGTGTTAGAAGGATACGGGGAGGTTGGAAGGAGTGGGGGTAGATATGATCATATTTAATTGTATGCCTGTATGGAAGGCTCAAAAATAAAGAGAAATAACAAGTAGGGGAGCTAGAGAGATGATTCTAGTGTCCTGCTTTTGTAGAGAACCTGAATTTGGTTCTCAGCAGCCATGTCTGAGTGGCTCACAGCTGCCTGCAGCTGCAGCTGCAGCTCCAAGTGACCCGTCGCCTCTGATCTCTGAGGGCATCAGAACACATGTGTCCATAGCCCCCTGTGCACACAATTAAAATAATATTAAACGTAGATCTAAAGCAACTCCTTAGACCTCAGGTGTCTAGTGGCCATGTTTGCTGCTACTAGGAGATCGGTACACGACGAGAACTTCCTACCATAAGAATAAGACCCCATACACAGAAGGCGTTACGTGAGCAATGGCGGTAGGATGCAGAGGTGAGAACATTTGACTCCTTCTATTACTGATGGTCAGGGTCTGCGCCAGGTCCTTCCAGGTCTTTGGCTTCAGTATCCAAAGAACTGAAGGTAGGCACTCACCCAGATAGATTTGTACAGGTAGCAGGTATTCAGCACAAAGCACTAGACAAGATCCAAATACACCGTAAGAGGGCAGCCAGCCACACGAGTGAAGATCCACAAGGGCCCAAATTTTTTCTCTCATTATTGCATCCTGGACATGCTTTCCCCTTCCTCCTTTCATCCAGTCTCTCCCCTCATCTCCCCTATCTTCCCCAGATTCATCCTGGTCTGTCTTTCCTCAGGAAAGAGCAGACCTCCCAGAGACATCCACCAAACAAGACGTAACAAGCTACAATAAGACCCGGTACATACCTCCCATCAAGGCAGGACAAGGCCGCCCAGCAGGAGGAAAAGGGTCCCACGAGTAGGCAAAGGAGCCACGACTGTTAGGATTGAGTAGCTTGGTGTTCTTGAAGGGCCTCATTTCTTATTTGTGGCTTCTTTTTATGGGGTTAAAGAGGAGGAGTTTGGTCACAAGCAGTGCAGTGGGGTGGTTTTCTGTTGTTACTGATCGATTAGGCTATAGAATCACTTTCCTTCTATACGTATACCTTTTCCATAATGCCCTAATTTTAATCATGTGCACATCCCATTGCTCACAGGAAGAAGACGGTAAATAGGGCATTCTCCCTCAGAGTTTACTTGAAAATAAGGTTTGACTTATTCCACATACTCCCGAGACTGATTCAGACTAGATCAGCCTTTCTGTCTTTATACAGTTGAGTGAATAGGGACCGCCTAAATTTGATTGTTACCGAGAGGGAGGTGTGCCGGTGGAGCTCTGAGGGTGTTCTGCAGTTGCTAAGTGCATTGTTTGGAGAGGGCTATGCGTGTACAACACACACAGGTAAAGGAGCTAAGCTGCCAAGTGCATTATTACAAGGGGAGACGGCTATGAATAATCCAAAAAGAGCCCCAGCTTATTAAATTACTTCCTATGTTTGCCTGGCTCACTTGGATTCAATCATGGTTGATTTCCAACTTGTTCCTTTCTAAGATTTATTTTTAAAAAATTAGTGGTGGTGGTGGTGGTGGCGGTGGTGTGTGTGTGTGTGTGTGGCCCAGATACTATATCAGATCCCCTGGAGGTGTAGTTGCAGGCGGTTGTGAGTCACTTGACCTGGATGCTAAAATTGAACTCAGATCCTCTGCAAGAGCGGTATGTGCTCTTAACCACAGAGCTGCCTCTCCAGTTCTGAAGACAACCTTTTGATCCTCCTGCCTCTGCTCCCTGAGTGCTTGGAACTGTCTATCACTGGGCCCTTGACTCATGTCTGTCATTTTAAATATTCCTACTCCAGTGCTTGCCTAGGATGCCTGAAGTCCTGGGTTTGGTTCCCAGCACCACACAAGTCAGGCATGTTAGCTTGTAGCACCATGTGCTTGGGAGGTGGAGAAGCAGGAGAATCATGGGCTTAGTTTCATTCTCAAATACATAGTGAGTTCCAGGTTTGTCTGGCCTATGTGAGATCCTGTCTCAAAAACCAACAATAAAGACAACAACAATAATCAGAGCAAAATAATCCTCTACCCCAATCTTTTTTTTTTTTTAGAAATAGTTTATTTTTATTTTATGTGTATGAGTGTCTTGCTTCATGTATATAAGTGTACCTCATGCACGCCGTACCCATGGAGGACAGAAAAAGGGTGTCAGGACCCCAAGAACTGGAGTTACAGATAGTTGTGAGCCACCATGTAGATGCTGGGACACAAACCAGGATCCTCGGCAAGAGTAAATACTTTTAACCTCTAAGGTATCTATTTCACTGCTTATCTGAACTGTCCCAAACCTAAAACCAAGTAAGTATTGAGCAAAACAAAGGGCTTTCTAGCCAACAGTCTCCGTTAGACTGCGAGGTTTAGGGAGTCAGTATATCACTGTGCCTTCCAAGTGGATTCTCAAAATATTTCTCCAAATACTCCTCATAGGAAAAGAAAATTGTCCTGGTGTGATTGTGTGTGCAATTATGTACATGTCTGTGTAAATCTGTATTGTGACTCTCCATTTATACATCTTGAATGAATACATATATATTTAAGTACATATATACAGTATATGCATGTATATATTGTGAATGTGTACCTACATATGTATGGGACATATTAGGCTGCTTTGAAGGTGTTGGCACTTGTATACTTGTGCGGGGGTCTCTCTCTCTCTCTCTCTCTCTCTCTCTCTCTCTCTCTCTCTCTCTCT
>JADRCD010224261.1:35240-46040 GCA_019843815.1 Montemys delectorum | reverse complement strand
GAAGCTCCTGGCCTCCAATTGGGCTCTGGCTGAACGAGGAAGGAGGATGTAATATCCCAGAAAGAACTGATCAGGACAGCAAGTGACTCAGCTTCTGAAAGTCCCCTGGGGAGGGGTCCATTTCACTTCCCGTGTTTCTCCAAATCTGATCATGTCCAGAGGGTCTTGGAGCAGGCCCAGGGGTAGAGCTTGGCCCTGTGGGCCCTGAGTGGGTGAGTGGGTGGAACAGTGTTAGGGCGCCAGGACTGCTGGGACACCAGGATCAGGGAGGCTTGAGTGACAGCACAGCTCCCCTTCCCTGTCTCCATCCCTCTGGAACCTGAAGTGCTCAGAGTTTGTTTCCTAATTTCTGCTCCTTCAGCACTTGTTATCTAAGCTACTCAGAGCCCCGACTGAGCTCCTTTGGGAGAAACTCAGGAAACTGGGGCTCCTGGGAACAAAGCAGAAATAACCCATGCAGCTAGCAAGGTGTTGTTCTGGAGGACTAGAGAGAGGCAGGGGGAGCGTGTGGTGCAGGGAGCTTTGAAAGTGAGTGGGGCGCCGGGAAGACAGTCTAGGGAGGTTGAACAGCAAGCACCAAGACTCAGACACAAAGGAATTGTAGTTATCCCAGCGTGGGTAAGTAGCGGGACGGGCGGTGAAGAGAGAAGATGCAGGAGAAGGGGGCTGAGGGAGCTATTTCTGGTCACATTCCTGAGGGTGAAGCCAGGGGATCTAACGCCAGTGTGCAGCCCTGAATGCTAGGCTAAAAAGCAAGTGCCTGGACTACTGGGCTTTTAAACGAGCAATAGATTCAGTGCTGCAACTGTCCAGCAAAGGGCGGGGGGGGGGGGGGGGGGGGGGGGGGGGGGCTGGAGGCAGTACAGGGGCGGGAGAGGCTTCGCAGACCCCAGAGGCAAGAGTAAGAAACCCATGACTTCAGCCAACTGCAGAGGAAGTAACAGATGGATGAACCGGGGAAAATAGAGATTCACTTCTGGCTTCCAGGTTGTGGAGCCAACTGCCTATTTGGGTTTTCTTCTTGGGCATTCTGACAGAAGTCTAATTCCAAAACCGACGTCTAGATTTACAACACTTCCCTCCCAGCTTGTCTCCTCCCCCAGCCACCCATCTCTGAGAATGTCACCGCCATCCCTCCAGGGGCTCCGGCCTGGAGCCTGCTGTCATCCTGGCTTTTCCTTTTCCTTTATGCTTCATAAATTGTACCTCCCTACTCAATCTGTTGCTCCGTTTCACACCTATGTCTAGAACCCCTACTCGTTTTCCAACAGCTCGCTCCTGGGTTAGGACAGGATCAGCTCCTTTCAGGCCATGACTCTGACTTCTTCACTAGTTTCTATATTATCCATTTTCCAGGCCACCAAAAGAGTCTTTTAAAATTTTAAATGTGATCATGTTACTCCTTGGCTAAAATCTTTCATAGTACTTAAAATCAAATCCCCCTTCCTTCTCATAGCCTATAAAGCCATAGATCACATGCCTCCGGCCATAGCTTAAAAGTCTCCTCTAAGAGAGGTCCAATAAAGCATTTTATTCTAATGGTAATAGTGAATTGGTGGCAGTGCCCCTCTCTTGGCCCTTGAACTCAGAAGAGCTCGAAGTGTCTGTGCCAATTGCCATACAATAAAAAGTTAACAGAAGAAAGAGTATAACAAACACCAACTAAACCCTAGGACTAGCTATGAACTCATGGCTATAGATAGCTTTTGTTTTTAAAGAGACAGGGCCTCAGTATATAGTTCTGGCTGGCCTGGAACATACTATGTAGATCAGTCTGTCCCTGAATTCTCAGATATCTGCCTGCTCCTTCCTCATGCGTGCTGGGATTAAAGGTGTGTGCCACCTCATCTGCCTGACTGTAGCTTTTGGTATTGAGTTTTCCCCTCTGTCTGTGCTTGCTGGCTTCCCCTTCTCTCACCCTCCTTTGTTCCCACTCTTGATTGTAGCTTATTATGACGCAGTTATTCCTCCCACCAAGATTCAGATTTAGTTCTTTTCCTGGGAATTCTACTCTTGAGGTCATGTGAACTGCTTCTGCTAAAACAAACATGAACAGAAGTGACACATGTCACCTGTGATCAAAAACATTTGAGAAAGTGTTCTCCTTTGCCAATGTCCTCGCCTTCCTTGACTGATCATGGGATGTGTGTTGAGATGGGGGGGCGGGGCAGAGGGATGTGTGTGCGAGATAAAAGCAGCTTGGAATGTGAAGTGCCACATGGAGCACAGATGTGCTAAGTGCTTGCCTGGACCCAGAGCGGCTCAGTGTTTGTGTGGGAACAGAATTTTGTTTGTTGTGTTAAAGTGCTCAGATTTGGGTGTCACTTGTGAGCACAGCGTAACTCAATCTATCCTGCCAATCAGAGGCAGGTTGGTGGTTACAGAATAGAGAGATAAGATCACAAGAAAGCAAGAGAAGAAAGGAATGGCACCCTGAGATCTTGGAGTTGGATATTGTTGTAGAGCGAATTATGTCTACCCGAATTCACATGACGGAGTCTTATTCACAGTGCAACCATATTTAAATATATATATTTAATGTATATGTATATTTAATTTATATGTATATGAGTACACTGTAGCTGTCTTCAGACATACCAGAAGAGGGCATTGGATCCCATTACAGAAGGTTGTGAGCCACCATGTGGTTGCTGGGAATTGAACTCAGGACCTCTGGCAGAGCAGTGAGTGCTCTTAACCGCTGAGCCATCTCTCTAGCCCACAACCATATCTAAAGACAGGATTTTAAGCACCTCCATTCAAGAGGTGGAGACAGGAGGATTCGGAGTTCAAGGCTATCCTCAGCTATATTGTGAGTTTGGGGTGATCCTGGGCAAATGAGACCCTGTCTCAAAGACAAAAAAAGAGTTAAATGAAATCATAAAAAATGGGAGCCTTAATACAGTGGGAGTGTGGCCCTATAAGAAAGCATTCTCTCTCTTTTTTGCACACACATACACACATGAATGAAAAAGGTGCCAAGAAAGAGCCCTCACCAGAAACTGACCATATTAGTACCCAGATATTGGATTTTCAGACTCTAGTATTGTGAAAAAAATAAATTTCTATTGTTTAAGCTGCCTTGTCTATGTTGCGTGTGTGTGTGTGTGTGTGTGTGTGTGTGTGTGTGTGTGTGTTTTAATGATAACCTGAGCTTAACAGATGTGCTAGTTGCTAATGTTTTGAGTTGTCTGTCTTGGGGAAGGTAGTTTTGGGTTGTGCAAGCAAAGGTGATGCTATGTTAACTTTTTAAGTCAAGGGATGGGGGAGAGGGATAGACACCCTTGTTGGATAGCCGAGTCAAAGCATTACTCTGGCTCACTGCCCACAGACTTCAGCCTTTTGATGTTTGAGGAATGTCCTGCTTTGTTAGCCTTGGTTACTGCTAACGCTTGTTTTGCACCATAGAATTCAGAGGCCATGCACTCGTTTCTCCAGTTCCTTCTGCAGCAGAGACACAGACCCAGCACAGGTTTTGCTAATCAGAAGTACTTTTCAAGGCCCAGGCAGACCCAGTGAAAAGGAGCAAGGTTATCAGAGGATCTATTTGGAGGTGGTAGAAGTGGTGACAGAAATAATGTCCATCTTACAGGGCAATCAAAGCTGTTATCACAGAGGTAACAGACGGGAGGCTGGCTATCTATATGAGTGGAGGATCTGTCTGTCTGTCTGTCGTCTATCTACCCATCCATCAACTGTCTATCTGTCTGTCTGTCTATTCATCCATCAACTGTCTATTATCTATCTATCCATCCATCAATTGTCTATCTATTATCTATCTCTATCTATCTATCTATCTATCTATCTATCTATCTATCTATCTATCTGTCTATCTATCTATCATCTATCTAATCTGTCATCTACCTATCTCTGAGGATAAGTTAAGTATGTGTACTATCTCTGAACTATTGCCCTGGTCCATCTATTTAAAAACAACACACCAAACTAATGGAGTGACTTCCTATATTGAAAACTATGCTTTCAGAACAACTTGAAGGCCAAATCTGAATCTGGGCTCTTTGC
This sequence comes from Montemys delectorum, assembly GCA_019843815.1. Taxonomy (NCBI): domain Eukaryota; kingdom Metazoa; phylum Chordata; class Mammalia; order Rodentia; family Muridae; genus Montemys; species Montemys delectorum. Next base: position 42,017 of record JADRCD010224261.1, on the reverse strand, counting down.
ATCTTGGACACTGTCACACACTGGTTAAATTATGAAGAAAGGACTTTTTGTGTGACTTAAGATTCTCATTGAGGGCACATCTGGTGATAGCTTTCTTACTACAGGAGTCCTGTGGTGATAGCAACAGACCCAGATCCCTCTGGTCTTTCTCCCTCTTACAAAGTCACTGGAATTCAATTATGGCACTTAACCTTGATGACCTTACCCAACCCAAATCACTTCACAAGGATCTACCTCAGCACTGTAGCATGGTTGTTTCTGCCTCCCCATCTGTCCATGAGGGTTACATTTCTACACAAATTTGATAGGAAACCATACTCAAGCCATTGAGAGGAGAAGGGAAGGGTCAGTTCCCACCCGAGCCTCGTTCCTTTCCTCTTCCTATTCGAATTCTATCTGTTAGAAGGCCTCATAATCCTGAGGGCAAACATCCCAGTCCCATACTTAAGTACAAGCTCCATATTCCTTACATACAGCTACCTCTTGGCCTCCCTCTGGACCTAATATAGCATCAGTGACCTGGTCCATCCCAGGAAGAACTGAAGAGGCTCCCGTGGATAGTCCTGGAACTCCTTCCAGTGGGCAAAGAATTCACTGGATTTTAGTTCTTTGAATGTAGATCAAGAATAAGACAAATGGGATGTGAGTGGGCTAAAACTATGACTGGAGAAGGGTCAAGGCACCATGCTGTCCCAGAGAACTGTCTGTATTTGCCCTAGCTATATTGCATGACTGGAGAGTGGTCCTCCTGTGCTCCCTCATCTTGCTGGTTTCTGCATCTTCCCAGGGCCTCCCCATCGCCACTTCTGTCAGTGAGCATCAGTGGCTTGCATGTAAGAGTCCTAATGATACATTCATTTGCCTTCTAAAAGCAAGGGGCTCTCCATGAAACCTTCCTGGTATGGAGAGTCTGAAATCCAAAGCACTGGGGGTCTAATGATCTAGAACTCTAACATCACTGCATCTGGTCTTAAAGGTTTCCCACTGCTACCAGGTTTGGGGCCAGGACGGCTCATGCTTTCTTCCCACTGGAGCCAAAGGAAAGAGTCCAAGGTCCTAGGCACAGAAACAGGGTAAGGTCTCCCTGGTCCTCAGAGGCAGTTCCTGCATCTTGCCCTCTGCCTGCCTGCTTGAAACCCTTCAGGAAGTAGAAATGGTCCTTGTAGGACCATGCCATCCAGTCAGACCAGGTCCTGGCAGGTTAGCACAGAGGTGCTTAGTTCCCTGTCCCACTAGTGGGCTGCCACCCCTTTCTAGAAACCACACACACTGAACCTCTAGTCCTCTGGATCCCCAATCCTGCTCTTCCATTTTCCTCTCCCTTTAGCCTCAACTAGGTCCTGGCCTTGGGAAAGGGAATAAGGAGAGGGCAAGCACCACATTTTAGCCCCACATTCCATTGCGCTGATGTTAGGAAAGCTGAAGCCTGAGCAGATCTCCTCACTGAAGCTCTGGAGAGTCTCACTGCCCTTCGGCTGGAGAGTGTCAAGAGGCTGGACACTCTCCAGGGGCCATTTCTATTTCTGAGCTCAAGCACTGCCTGGGTCTCCAGGCTCACTTCTTGTTTTCCCCACTTCAGGTCTTCCTAGCAAAGCCAAGTCTTTCCATCCCAACTAGACATCAATCCCAACCCTCTGGCCCTCAGTTCAAGTACTACTGAACAGGCCCGCATGGGCTTCAGTCTCGGCCTGCTGCTTCCTGCTTTTGTGGACTCGAGAGGTCGTGCCTCTTCCCTGTTCCACAGTTTCTTATATGTAAAATGACAGGAGTGATACCTACCTCATGGGTTATTTGAGGTTGCAGTGGTATAACCCAGAGGAAGGTCTGGACTGCTACATGCTCACCATGTGAAAGTAGTGCTTGGACCTTCAGATCTGGTCCTGTCCTGCTGTTCTCTGTTTTTGTCTCGGGGATGGGCCAATTCAGAAAGGCAGTATGTGTTGTAGCACTCTGGAACCACATGGCCCTGCTGGAACCCTAGCTCTGACATTCTTCTAGCTGTCTAGCTTGGGCAACTTACCTCCCTTCTGTGCCTCATTTTTCCCACCTACAGCATGAGATTGGTCATAGTGCTTACAGCAGTGCCCAACACCTAGAAAGCTCCCATAGAGAATTAGCTATTACTACAGAGCCATGTTCAGCCACATAGACTAGGTCTGGGCAAGAGGGCATCTAGGAAGGTTGATGTCTAGAGAAATATCTGTTTTTGGAGGAAACTCCCCAGTTGGAAAGTTTGCTCCTTTATGAGACCATTTCCAAGTTTTTCTGCTGCTTCTGAATTTCCCGGAGGGTGGAAGGGGGTGGCATGGGGTGGGGGCTTGCCGAGAAGTTGAAATCAGATTATCAAAACCTTATGGAGTTGACTCTAGCCAAACACTCAACTCCACAACAGAGGCAGCCCTGACTGCCTTGAGAACTGGATGTGTGCTCTATGTTCTGTGTGCTGTGTGTTCTCTCTGTCTGTGTGTCTGTGTCTGTGTGTGTGTGTGTGTGCGCACACATGCATTGGGAAAGGACTATTCTCAATTTGTTTGTATTTTTTTCCTTAAGTACATGTTGGAGCGTATTCTGTGCCAGCCATGCAAAGCAGAGTTGGCAGTGGAAGTGGATAAGGCCCAACCCCTCCCCCCCCCCCCCCCCCCGGAATTCTCAGCAGATGTTAATGGCAAGAAACTTTGTCTGAAAGGCTGGAGCTCCCTGAGCAGGGAGAGTAGGAAGCATTAGCTTTAGGGACCATGGGCCTTCAGGGACCATGGGCCTTCAGGGCAGTAGATATCAACCCATGTCATGCCCTGTGTAGGTGCCGTGTGCCCAGGGAGGAGGGTTCCTTGTAGAGGTGTACAACAGGCTTCCTAGCCTGTTTGAGGAGCTAGGAGTCTGGGCTGTGTGTCAGAGAACTGGCATTTTTGCCATTGTCAGAGACAGGCGAGCAGAACTTGGGATAAATGGAGATGCAATCCTTATCAGTGAGTTCTAGAGAGACCGGAGACAGATGGACCCACCGTGCTGAGAGCGTTTGGGCAAGGAGGAGGCATGCCCTCCCCACCCCCACCCCCATTGATAGAGAGGTAAGAGAGTAAGACCCAGAGCTAAGGGGGGAGGTCATTACAGCTCGGGTGTAAGAGTCAGAAGACACTAAGATGGACGCTAGAGGAGGGTGGTTGTATACCTGTTTCTAATGGGGTGTTCACTCCCTACACTTCTAATTTCCTAGGCTTTCTTGGTCAAGCAGGAGACTGCATGATATAAGGCGTGCCACTGGCTCCTAGTTTTCTTTCTTCCTCAGCATTAGCCTCCAGGGTGGCCCCTGCGGAGCTAAGAAGCAGGAGTATCTCAGGATATGTTGGATGTTGGGGGAGCCTGGACAAGACTGGAGGCTTAGTCTGAGATCTGAAGGACTCAAAAGTTGCCCCTTTCCTGCTATCAGACACACGGCACAGAAATCCTAGGCTGGAGAATGTCGAAGGGACTTGGCCAGAGTCACGCAGTGATAGAGTGGAGACTGTGTTGTGACACAGGTCCAGATACTGGGACCAAGATTTGTCATGGGGATGATAATGTTCCAGGGCCTCTGTCCTGGTCGCACCTTGGGCAGGGCTCTCATGCTTGCCTCTTCTAGTCTTTTTATTTCTCTGAGGCTGGAGGCACCAGAGGGAGGATTTATGTCTGCTTTGAAAGCAAGCTGACTTCTTGGTTCCCCTGAGACCTGAGCAAGATCTGAGGCAACATCTCCCGCCCCATATGTCTTAATCTTTTGTCTGTGGGAGGTAGAGTTGTCCATGGCTGGGTGACTTTACAGAGGGATTAATGGATTGGTGCAGGGGAATTGGGTATGGGGGTGGTGGATGGATAGAGGTCAGCCGGGTAAGTGCATGCATGGATGCATGAATGGTGGGTAATTTCCCACAGCGGTGGAAACAATTTTCTAGCCATAGCAACTGTTCTGGGAAACTATCCTTATCCGTCCCATCCTTTGTGGCTCTGAGACTTGAGATACTTGAGGTTTTGAACACCTGTGGGAGAAGAGGAAGAGGCCACCACGCTTCCCGTAGCTCTAGGCTCTCCACCCCTCCTCTTCACCCCACTGTGACTCCCTCCTGCTACCTCTCCCACTGACACTTGAGCTCTCGGACACCTGGATGTTTGAACACCTGTCTGGGTCAGCAAAGATAGGGAGGCCTGAGAGCTGGAGAGGGTGGGGGAGCACAGTCCCCTACAACTTCCTTCTAAAGGCTTGCCCAGGCAGGCCAGGCTTGGTTACTGGCTGATGTATGTCGGATATAATGATGGCTTCTCTTCCCAGACAAGGGAAAGAGACTCTGACCTTCTATCTGACTTGCCTCTCCCACCGCACAGGCCCTTGGAGGTCACACCCAGGAAGCTTTCTTCCTAAGCATAAAGCATTGCTGTGGGCTGTATCCAAGAGCCACAGGGTTTTGTCTTCCAGACCCAGGAGACTCATTCCCTAAGACTCAATGTTGCCTGTCATCCCAGGGCCTGTGTGGACTGATGGCATTTCCACGATGAATCGTGTAAGCCTCCCTCGCTGGTCTTTCTTCCACCCTGTGGGCCTGTCTTCCTTCCCTGATCCCTAGCTCCCAGTCAGTGTCTTATTAGGTCTGGTGCTAGGATTGTTCTGATGGGGCTGGACCCTGCTCAGACTGTCTGACATGGAAAACTGGTCTAGAATGGATTCAAGATGGACAGAATAGAAGATGGCACTATCCCTACGGCTGCTCATCCCCTTCTCACACATTCGTTCATTCTCTAAGCAGATATTTATTGATTCCCTATCTTGTGCCAGCTGATCTGCTGGAAACCAACACAGATATGACCCTTGTCCAGGGAGAAGGACAAACTAGCAAAAATAGGTTACTGTAACGAATGGCATGTGTGTGTGTGTGTGTGTGTGTGTGTGTGTGTGGTAGGTGGGTAGTGTGTGTGTGTGTGTGTGTATGTGTGGTAGGTGGGTGGTAGGTGGGTGGTGTGTGGTGTGTGTGTGTGTGTGTGTGTGTGTGTGTGTGTGGTGTGTAGGAGAGGAAAAGGTGCAGAGCCATGGGAGTCTGGGAGGAAGCAAAGCTACCTAACCCAGTGTGAGTCAGGGATGACTTCCTGGAGGAGGAAACATCCAGACCCAGAAAGGAAGCCAGTAGGGCAGAGGATGGAGAAGAGTGTTAGAGGAAGCAACCTGGGGATAAGGGGGGGGGATTGAGAACTTCTCCTAGAGAGTGGAGCCATGTTTTCCGCCCACCCTCTTATCCTCACTGAAGTTCCCCTACTGCTCGTCCCCGAGAAACCTGGATGCTTAAATGCCTGGCTCGGTGGCAAAGACAGAAAAGTCTGAGTTTTCTTTGCAAACCAATGCAAGCTTTGCCTGGCTGGATAGAGCACGAGGAGCATGGGAGACCTGGGCCAGGTCCCGCATTGTGGGGCTGGTTCTGGGAGCATCAGGGTGTTAGGTGGAGGCTGGGGAACAGATTGTTCAGAACTCAGGGTGGAAATATATCCTGCCATCCCACCTCCTCCTGTCCTATTCCTGTCCTCCTGGGGCGAGAGAGAACAGACAGCCGACAGACAGATCCACAGTACCAAGCGGCTTTATTGGAGGCACTGCAGTCTAGCCACACAAATTCTCTTGTCCACATTCAACATTCACATCGACTCTCTAGGCACAGACTTGGCTGGGTTAGGTCTGGGGCAGAGCATCAGGAGGCCTGGTCCTCCCTCCTGGTCCTTGGTTTCCTGGGCCAGAGTGATTCACTTCTCTTTACTCAAGACACAGGACTCCTTCTGGTGCTGTTGTCTTTGTTCTAAGGGGAGGGAGGAGAGGCAGGGTCATGGGTTGGAATCTCAGGGGTTTGGAGGGTGGAGGTAGGGTTGAGGAGGATCGGGCTTGCCTTGGCAGAAGACTTCTTCAGCCTTCGGATGATGCGTTCCACCCAGGGCTGGTCTGGGGGTGCACAGAGCTGGTAGCCCCGTAATGTGGTGAACCTGTAGCCAGAGGTCAGAGAGAATGAAAGCCCTGGGACCCAGTTTCCTAGAAGGCTCTAGAGTAAGGAGCAGAGAGTCGGAGACTATCTATAGGGACCTGTTTCATGGGCTTCCATGAGAAGTGGGCTTGGCCACGAGTCCAGGGTTAAAAGCCTTGGTGGTATCAGCAAGGGCTCGTGGGGGGATGGGGCCAGACATTCTTCCCACGAGCAACTCACACAACAGCAGGCACTCTGCAGCCATCTTGGATAAGAAGGTAGCGGAAGGCTTTCACGATGTTCCCAGGGATAGGGCGCTGAGTCACAGACAGGCAGCAGTCCTCTGCATCATTAGCACCCCCCAGAGCTGGGGCTGAGAGAGGAGAAAGAAGGGGAGAAGACACAGAGACCATGAGGAAGGGAGGCCACAGCCCCAAGTGCCTTTAACCGCATCTCTCTCTCTCTCTGTGTGTGTGTGTGTGTGTGTGTGATTTCTGGACCTGGCTTTAACAGCATCTCTCTCTCTCTCTCTCTCTCTCTCTCTCTCTCTCTCTCTCTCTCTCTCTCTCTGTGTGTGTGTGTGTGTGTGTGTGTATGTGTGTGTGATTGCTGGACCTGGCTTTAACAGCATCTCTTTCTCTCTCTCTCTCTCTCTCTCTCTCTCTCTCTCTCTCTCTCTCTCTCTCTCTCTCTCTCTCTGTGTGTGTGTGTGTGTGTGTGTGTGTATGTGTGTGTGATTGCTGGACCTGGCTTTAACAGCATCTCTTTCTCTCTCTCTCTCTCTCTCTCTCTCTCTCTCTCTCTCTCT
>JADRCD010224261.1:27879-35140 GCA_019843815.1 Montemys delectorum | reverse complement strand
TCTCTCTCTCTCTCTCTCTCTCTCTCTCTCTCTCTCTCTCTCTCTCTCTGTGATTGCTGGACCTGATATTCAGCCTTGTGTGCCACTGTGGCTCCATCGGCTGCTGAATATATTGTAGTCTTCTAAGCTGTTTAGTAAATAACCATTTCTTTATGTACCTCAAATGCCGCTCTGGTCACACCCCCTTCCCCAGGTTTTCTCAGTTTTTTACAGTGTTTTAGCAAATGGAGAGTTAACAGTAGAATGCTGGGATAGGGGAGGCTAGTCTTGGCTGAGATGCCAAGCCTTTATGAGCTACTATAGCAGATGGCTGCCGTACCCGGAATCTCAGCTACCAGGAGGGAAGCTGAGATGTAAGATCACGTGAGCCCAGGAGATTGAGGCTAGCTTGGGCAGCATGGATAGACCCTTTCTCAAAAGACCAAACTAAACCAATCCAAGGTCCCTGAAAAAGCAACACCAAAAAGGGGAACAAGTTTCTAAGCATGTCTTCAGTGTTTCTTGTTCTCTTAGACGGAAGCAAATACACAGCAAAGCGCTCACCCCCACAACCCCAGTGGTGCAATTGAAACCAGGGTTTCACACAGGCAAGGCAAACACTCCACCCACTTAATTATAGCCTTCCCTCAAGGAAGATACACTGTTCCTTCTTTCTGCTGCCTGAAAGCAAGGTATCAGGACATGGGACCCACAGAGAAGGGAACAGCTAGAAGCCTCAGGGTATGCCAGAGCTGAGCCACATTGGAATCCAGGGATACAGGCACTCTCATATTGACGGGCACACGCAGAAAGCACAGAGAGCCCCTGGATCCTCTGACTCTGAACCTGAAGGGTCTTTCATGACCATTGGAACAGTCCAAGATCTAGACATTGTCCACAGGTCACTGTGGCTCCCACCTTAGTCATCTCCCAAGCCTTACCTGGGAAGGTCCAGAGAACCAGCAGGCTGAAGGCCAGTAGTGGGGTCATGTGGGGTGCCATGGCGGGTCGATCTAAGGCAGGCCACAGAGGGGGAGTGAGCCTGAGAGACTGTGTGTGCAAGAATCTGAGAGGCCGAGGCTCTGACAGGTTCACAGGGGATCGACGGGAATCACTCAGATGTCTTCGTGCCGGAGCAAGTGAGCTTGTGTGTGCCCGAGTGAGGCTGCCACCAGCTCCAATTTATGCCTTGAGCTTTCACTTTCTGTCCAAAAATTCCCACTCGATGGCCCATTCTGGGTCTTCCCCTTCACTCCCCTCTGCCCCCCCTTTTTTTCTGGCAAAACATGACCTTGGCTTCCTTCTCCCCCCCCACTCAGAGTCTTCACCCTCTGCTTTCTTTGGCTTTAGCTCTGAGAACTGCAACAGTCTGGGGGGGGGGGAAAGAATCTGTGTCCTGTGAGCTCCAGGGCGGGCTTGCGCTGTCCTCTGGACGGTGGCCTTAGCTGGGGTAGAGTCGGAGCCGGGGGCTTCTCTCCATCCTCACTACTCATTTCTTTCTGATGAGGCCAGTTCTGAAGCCAGCTCCACGGCACCTTCAGAGCAAGCTCAAGTGCCCGGAAGGCCTCTCCTTGTCATCACAGTGCCTTCCAAGTCACCATCTGGGGGCCAGTCCCTCTCTTGGAACAGGCTGAACTGGAAGGGGCGGTTCCTAAGAAGAGGGTCCAGCCCCCTAGCCCACAACTCAGGTCCCTGAGAATCAGCTACCTGGATCTGTAGGCATCGCTCATTGTCTCCAACCCAATGCCTAAGTCAGAGGAACAGCTGGAGGGAGCATGGGCTGGAACAGCCCCCTCCATCTTTCCCTTCTTTCAGGCCTGGGAACCCAGAGGGGATTTCTAAGGCGAGGGGCTGGCCAGTTCCTTCTGAGACAAATCCCTAAATTTCAAGGAATTGACAAATCGGGGAGGAATAAGTGATTTCCCATCCTTGTGAGAAAGACCAGAAGAAAAGATTGCAAAGAACAGCTAGTGTGTGGAGTACCCACTCAGCCTCCTGTACCCACACTCGGGGTCCTCCATATGTGTATGTTGGATGGACACATCTATGTTCGTGTGTACACCGTGCAGAGGCCATAAGTTGATATTGGGTGCCTCTTCCATGACTCTACACCTTAGTTCTGGAGACAGGGTCTCTCAGTGAACCTGGAGCTCACTGACTTGCCAATACCAGGTGTGACCAGCTATGAGCTTCAGGCTCCCCTTTGTCTCTCCTTCCCAAGCACAAAGATTACAGGTGTGTGCCATTGTGTGCCTACTTCTTAAGATGGGTTATGGGGATCCAAATTCAGACCCTCATGCTTCATACCAGGCCCTTCACTCTTAGAGCCATGTCTCAAGCCATTGGCTCCTCTTTCTCACCAGGAAAGGCAAATGTGTTCTTACATTCCTGACTTTAAAATAGTTTAAAATTACACTTATTTTTTGTGTGCCTGGGAGGAGGTGGGCACATGTCAGAGCATAGGAGTGGATTTCAGAGGTTAATTCTGAGGGCATTGGTTCTCTCCTACCACTGTGGAGATCCCAGGGATCAAACTCAAGTGGCCAGCTGTGATGGTTTGTATATCCTTGTCCCAGGAAGTGGCACTATTGGGAGGTGTAGCCTTGTTGGAGTAGGTGTGTCACTGTGGACATAGGCTTTAATACCCTCCTCCTAGCTGCATTCAGGACAAGATGTGGAACTCTCAGCTCTTCCAGACCCACATATGGCTGGACACTGCCATGTTCCTACCTTGATGATAATGGACTGAACATCTGAATCTGTAAGCCAGTCCCAATTAAATACTGTCCTTATAAGAGTTGCCTTGGTCATGGTGTCTGATCACAGCAGTAAAACCCTAACTAAGACACCAGGCTTGACAGTGAGTGCCTTTACTCCCGAAGCCGGCCCTACAGTTCTCACATTTATCAGTTTTCATTCATTAATAATAACCACAATAGCATTCTGACTGTCTTCTGTGCTCTGGATCAATCCCTTTGCCAGCCATACCTTGTGTAACGTTCCCAGGCATCCTCTGACCGTCTTCTGTGCTCTGGATCAATCCCTTTGCCAGCCATACCTTGTGTAACGTTCCCAGGCATCCTCTGACACGTGCTTGTTGTATTGTGATCCCTGTTTTACACATACAGAGGAGGAGGCTCAGAGAACACAACTGCACAGCTAGCCCTACCTACCCACCACCCTGCCTGTGCCAACTATGTCCTGGGCATAGCACATAGCACAGAGTGTGTAGCACACAGCAGAGGTGGGAACCAGCACCCCACCTGCTGCATGCCCAGGGAAGCAATGACCCTCACCACACCACAGTCAGACCCAGTGGTGTCACTGCAGCTTTGAAATCCAGATTTCACTACCTCTTAAATGAATGTTTTATTAAAGTCCCTTATTAACTTTAATTTTTTGAGACAAGGTCTCTCTATGTAGTCCGCACTATTCTGGGACACTCTATGTAGATGAGGCTGGCCTTGAACTTGGTGTGTATAACCACATGCAGCTTTGTGAACCATCTTTTGAAATATAAACTTGAGACTGCAGAGATGGCTCCATGGTTAAGAGCATGTATTTTTCTTGAAGAGGACCTGAGTTTGATTCTCAGCACCCACATCATAATAACCTGTAACTCCAGCTCCAGAGGATCTCTCTCACACACACACAAATAAATAATAGCAAGATAGTTTTTGTTTTGTTTTGTTTTTTTCAGTACAGGGTTTCTCTGTGTAGCCCTGGCAGTCCTGGAGCTCACTCTGTAGACCAGGCTGGCCTCGAACTCAGAAATCTGCCTGCCTCTGCCTCCAAAGTGCTGGGATTAGAGGTGTGTGACACCACTGCCCGGCACTTTGCTTAATCTTTGAACATTGTTGTAAATTACATCTTTTTTAAGAATGTGATTTAGGACTACACAGGATCACATAGGAACACATGCATACACAGCACGCATACACACACATATTGGAGAGACACATAAGAATGACTTTCAAAATCCCACATCCCTTGGGTTGTGTCCTGTTCTTTTCTATTATTACTCTGATGATAAGATGAGTGAGGAACTTGTCAGGAGACCTGGAAAATGAGTAACTTCTGCCTCATGTCTCCACAACCAGTTCTGTCTTGGCCAGAAGGCAGAAATGTCCTCAGTTCTGTCTCAGCTAGGGGCCGGAAATGACAGAGAGATTTAGGTGCTGTTTTGTACTCTGGTTTCTTATTATCCTTCTTTTTTCCTTTTACATAGCAACCTAATGGGTATAGCCGGCTGGATTCTATTCATGATCAGAGATTTCATTGGCTTTGAAGTTGTCTCCAAACCCCAGTCCAGCCAGGAGGATGCAGAGGCACCTGGTCATCAGCCATCAGGACCAGCTGGACCAACTAACTCACTTCCCTATGCCTCCACTGAGTAGAGTCTTTTTTGTTTGTTTGTTTGTTTGTTTGTTTTTAGAGACAGGGTTTCTCTGTGTAGCCCTGGCTGTTCTAGAACTCACTCTGTAGACCAGGCTGGCCTTGAACTCAGAAATCCACCTGCCAAAGAGTCTTAATAGTCTTTAGACAAAGGCCTTCGGTGGTGACTTTTCTGCTGCACGGGAGCATGACTTGCTTTCTTCCCCTTACGCCCTCTTCTATGACAGCACTCCCTTCTAAAAACTCACCATTTGTTTCCCATGAAATCTGTTCTTTGAGTTCTTGAGACAAAGGATCCAGAAGCTTTGGTGGCTACTGATTGCCAGGGACTCTAGTCTCCAGAGTTACGCTCAACCTAGGTGAGAAAGCCTTTGTCACATGTAAAGAACCCCTGCCTTTTCCATTTCTGTCCTTTCCCTAAGTACTTAATAAGCTCAAATTTTGCTAAGCTCCAATTTTGCATCACTTGGCCATCCTGGAATTCCTTGCAATACACTCAGACATCAGTTTTGCCTGAGTGGAGGCCCCTGTGGGGAAAGGAACTCTTTAGGCCACAAGAGGCTGTGTTGAGCTGTGGCCTCCTGCTGTCCCTGACAACGCCACCTGTGGCCTTTCAGTTGAAGATAGCATCTTTCCAATAGCTGTAGAGCTCAGACCCCAAATATTGCTTCCAGGTTCAGATGCCCGTCACAGGCACAGGTTGTGGCTTGTGCCTCTGACCAATGGTCTACAGATGAAGGGGTTCCCATGACTCTTTTGTCAGTTTGCAGCTACAAGACATACTGAGCACTGCAGCCAACAGCCTGGGGTGGGAAGAGCTTCCATATATGGTAGTCAGAGTTCTTCCAGCCCTGAGTAGTGAGTGGAGAGTGGGGAGTATTTGACTCTCTTATATCCTTACAGTATACCACCCATTTTCTGTCAGAATCTTCAGGGATACTGTGAACTTTGCCAGAAAAGACTGCAGAAAGTAGATCCTCAAAGTGGATCCCAATCCTGGGATTGGTTGCTTGTATATATGAGTACATAGATGATCTCTCTGTGTGGAGAGAGAGGACCCAGGACATTGGGAAGATGTACAAGTGTCACAGTCACTCAGAACATCACCAGTGACTCACAGGATGGGACCTGACACCAGGATCTCAGTTTGAAACCTTCCCTTCTCCCCGGTCTGTGCACTCTCTCTTGAAGGAAGTCACAGGGGACACAGAGGACAGTGGACAGGCAGAGCTTATTGCCAAGTAGAGTAGACGGTCAATGGGGAGAGCAGACTGTGGCCAAAGAGACCGTTGCTCCCATCTACGTTGTAGGCAGGTCTTATACTATTCTCTAAGGTCTTTATAATAAACTAGATTTCCTGAGGGACATGACTAAAAGACCTGCTTGTTCTTTACCAGAAAGCCTCTAGCCATGCGGCCCTGGATTTGGGTTTCTAGAGCCCGGTTTGGATATTTTTCCCCTGGCAGTCTTTCAGTCAGCTCAGGATGCCACATCTCTTCCCAGAGCCAGAGACATGACTTTGTCTAGTTCTTCTCCCTGACACCTACAGTCCTGCTGTCTCGGTCCTTGGTTTCATGGACTTCTGCCTATGAAGGAAGGAGCAGCCTGAATGGGGCTGGAGAGATGGCTTCCTGGTCAAGAGTGCACGCTGCTGTGGCAGAAGACCTGGGTTTAGTTCTCTGTTCCCACATAGGGAGGCTCACAACCACCTGTAACCTAAGCTCCAGGGGACTGATGCCCTCTTCTGGCCTCTGAAGCACCTGCGCGCGCGCGCACGCGCGCGCGCGCACACACACACACACACACACACACTTAAATAAAAACAAACAAGCAAACAAACAAGCAAAAAACAAAAACCAAACCAAACCAAACCCAAACAAATCAAGTCAAACCAAGCTCTTTGCCCCAGGGCCCTGGTAGGAAACTGGGACTGTAGTTCCCTAGGGACAGTGTGACCTAAGGGCTTTGTCTACACTACAGAACCACCCTTAGCTGGATGTACACACAACATGCACATGTAAGAGAACAGACCTTAGATGTTCAGATGTCAAGGGGGAAAGCACAGGAAGGCGGCTCAGCCTTTAGCTTGTTAGGTTTTGCTTCTTTTTCTGATCACAAGTTTCATGGAGACATTCTGTAGAGTTGAAGAACTAGGGAGAAATGGACGGTCTTCATTTTCAGGTGGGCCTCTAAAACATCCAGGCACCAGAAGGAAATGGCTGCCTACAGCTGCTGGAGTGGCCTCAGGATGATGAAGACATGAAAACCTTTCAAATGGATGACATTTTCAGGCAGCACAGTTACTGTCTACTTTGTCTAGCACAGAAGGCCTGAAGTCTGAAGCTATGCTAATTTATGTGCAGTGGCTGTCTGCCCTCACCTCTGTAAAAGGTGCAGCCATAAGTCCCTTCTTACTAAGCCTTTTTGAGTCTGCCTTTGCCTCCTGCCAAGGTCCTAGCCACACAACAGTAGAGTGCAAAGCTGACGTGACTTTCAATGATCTCATTACCATCTGCCTTGAAGAGCCTGCCGAGAATGATCCCAAGAATCAGCAGGAAAGAGTTCAATAATGGGGAAACAGTATACAGATGTGATACATCTGTATCACATCTGTATCACATAGTGAGTATCTACCGAGTCTTCATCTATGCCTGGCTGTCTCCAACACTGGGAAATAGTAGCAGAGTTGTTGCAGAGTGTCTATTCCAGTAAAGGAGACAGACAATAAACAAGCAACAAAATCTGTAGACAGATAGGAACAACTTGTACAAAGAAAAAATAGAGGAGTCAAGAGTGGGTGACAGGAGGGATGGCCCGCAGTTAAGAGCACTTGCTATTCTCCCAGAGTACCAGAGATCTGGGCCCAACACACACATCAGGTGGCTTA
>JADRCD010224260.1:46997-82748 GCA_019843815.1 Montemys delectorum | reverse complement strand
TCTCTCTCTCTCTCTCTCTCTCTCTCTCTCTCTCTCTCTCTCTCTCTCTCTCTCTTCTATGAACTCAGAAAGCATCTGCTTAATAACCTATTCTGAATTTTGTTGAGGATAATGTTGAGATCACTGATCTTTATTTTCTATAATCTTTTAATCTTAAAAATAAAATGCTTAGCAAAACCCTATGTACTTATCTGTTCCATTTTCAATTTTGAGATTATTAACTGTGGTTCAGTGATAACACTTTTGGACTTTCTAACAAGTATTTTAAAACTTGGATCCTTTAGTTCTATACATTTGCCTTTAAAGTGACATGTATTCTTCTTGACCTTTGATTTTCTTTTTAATTATACCTTGAGACTCTATTCCATCCCATATGTTTCTTTTCTAGTTTAAAAGCTTAAAACCTTCCAGAATTCAAGAGGTTACTTTTCTTTTATCTGATGATAATTGACATTGTCACCAAGTTGAAGGCTTAGCTCCGCCTTAGTATTTTCTCACACCTAAATAGATGAGGAGACGCCCTTAGAAAGGTTTCTGTGATCTCCTCCAATCCATTCAGAACATGTTCCACATCACTGAGCATTGTTTCTATACTATTTTTGGCACATGAGTCATTTCTGAAGTTGAGTATTCCCAAAGAAAATCTACTCTTTGTTTATGCTTGTTCTACTCTGTTCTTTCAGTTGTTCTTATTCAGGATTGTAACCTTACTTCTAATACACAATTTTAATAAATGAAATATCAAAGATACTCTTGCATTTGATGTTTAATCTCAAGCTATTGTATGTAGCAGGGGTCAGCATACTCTTTTTGTAAAGGGATAGATAGTAGTAGTTGGTATGGACACTTCAAAGCCACTATCTCTGTTGAAGCTATTCACTGCCCTAAATATAATTAGATGTGAATGATATTGAAATGAATGAATGTAGTTGTGTTCCTCTAAGTTTTCTTTCTGGACATTTTAATTTTAAGGTTAGATCACATTTATATTTGATAAATATAGGCATTCTTTATTTTTTTTCAACTCTGTAAAATCCATGTTTGCCTTACAGACCTATTCAAACTCATGCAGTGATCCAGCTTAACAAATGACTATATTCTGCTGCAGACATATAACTAGAGGTTTGCAGTAAACATAATCAATTTCTAAGACTCACAACACCATTTATTTGCTTAAAATTAAAACTTTAAAATAATCATGGACTTTGAACAGTTGTTTCATATGGTCTTTCATAAAATAGTTATTTCTTTTCAATGTAGTTGAATCTTAAGCAGATTTTATGTGTTCTTTAGAGAGGAGAAGTTATCAGGCAGGCAGTAGTTTTTATATGCCTAATTTCAGGCAGAATTAATATGACATTATGTATTTTGATAAGAACGTACTACTTGTTGAGTAGTTGTTTAGATAATGGTTCAAGGGGAACGTATTAACTTTGTGCGAGAGGTCGGTGCACAACAAAATGCTAGGAGCAGTCAGAGGTAGGCGAGACGTTAGGAAGCATCCCAACACATTTCAGAAATATTCACGTTCTCATATGTAAAGCAAAACTTAGGGAGGCTGTGGATACAGGAAACGTGACATGCGGGAAGCATGGGACTGGCCTGAGATGGCTGAGAACTGGGGTCACCAGGGTAGTCCCTTGGTTCCATATACTGCTTTGCCTTTAGATGAGAAAGATCTCCACCTACGTGTGCACGGTGTATGTGTCCTGACATTTCTCTATGCTTTGTCCTACAGAATCTGTTCTACTGTTTGGTGTGCATTTGGAGGTCATCCATTTAAGTTTAAGGTGATGAGGGATGTGAAGACGGGTCACAAGGAGCTGAAGCTTATTTTCCTTCATTTTCTTTCTTCCACAGCATTTAGCTAGATAGTAGATCATGGAATACTCCCCTCGTTTCTTCCCCCACCTTTCTTCTTTCAGTCTTTACTTCCACATCCACAGCATTCCACACACCTCACTTTAACAAGGAGGTCTGACCTAGAAATAACCTCTTACAAGTCTTTTATAAAAGCAATTAAGATAAAGATTATTTTTCATTCTTAAACGTATGTATGTATGTATGTATGTATGTATGTATGTACATGTATGCATGTATGTATTTACCGTTCAACATCTTAAAGAAATAAATTGTGACCTTTGACTTCCACCTAACAACTTATTCACCCCCACTGTCCTGCCTTTTGAACTCATTTTGAATTTCTTTGTCCTAGGTTTTCTTAGGTGAACTCCATTCTTTGTTATGTTGAGGCTTATTAAACAATTTAGTCATGTAATACTTCAATTCCTCGTCAAATAACTTAAGTCAGAGATGAATTTTATTACTGTTTGCATGTTAAAATTTTGATTTAGGGCTTGGGGATTTAGCTCAGTGGTAGAGCGCTTGCCTGGCAAGTGCAAGGACCTGGGTTAGGTCCTCAGCTCTGAAAAAAAAATTGATTTAAATTTTGGCCAAGGTGGTTGTTATTGTATGGAATGAATTTTTTTTTGTTTGACTGTATATTTTTTTGCTTGCTTTTTGAAACAGGGTTTTTCAGTATAGCCCTGGTTGTCCTGGAACTCACTTTCTAGACAAGGCTGGCCTGCTTCTGCCTTCCGAGTGCTGGGATTGGAGACACGTGACACCATTTATGGCTTGAAATTGGCTTTATGATGGTATACATTATATTTTATCAATGTTTTAGTCAGAATGGACTTTGAAACAAGAAGAAATTTTAAATAAAAGCATTTATGGAAAAATCAGGCTAATCATTTTTAGATTTAAGAAAACAAGAAGTGAAATATTTATGAGTCAGGGCTTAGCTGTATGAGAGAATGCAGACAACGCTGTGGTTTCAGCGCTTTACTTACAGTGTGACCTAAAAAGCCCAAAGTGCAGAAGACCTAATGCAGCCAGGTGTGAGGGCTGCAGAGACGTCCATGGCTAATGCATCAGGATGCTTTTGCTCTTGAGTCTTTTTCATTTCTTCTTCTTTTTAGATTTTGAAAATGTTACCAAAGGTTAAGGAAAATACAACTCCTTGATGGAGAAGGCAATTCAAATTTAAGAAAGAGTCAGTTGGAAACTATTGATTCATATGTTTCTTATGCAGCCCTAAATGTACAAGTAGCACACTGTTTCTTTCTTTTTTGAGATCACACTTCCCAACAAGAAGGCATGATCACATTATATAATTCTTAATTAATCTAGATTAATTATATGAGCAATTTAAGAGTACTATGTGTTAATACTACAAGCTAATATAAGTAGTACTGTATATTAACCTAAATTAATATATACTAGTAAACATTAAAGTAAGTTTAATGTGTTTTCTGATATGACCATTTTGCCATCATATAAAACACCTGTCCTCGCTAATTTTATGTCATCTTGACACAAACCAAAGTCATCGGAGAGGAGGCAACCACAATTAAAGAAAATGCTTCTGAAGGATTGGCTGTAGTTAAACCTATAGGACATTTTAAAAGGCATTGGTGATTGGTGGGGGAGAGTGGAGCCCATTGTGCATGGTGCCATCTCTGGGCTGATGGCCCTGGCTCTATAAGGAAGCAGGCTGAGCAAGCCATGGGGAACAAGCCAGTAAGCAGCACTCCTCCAAGCTCTCTGCATCAGCTTCTGCCTTCGGCTCTTTCTTGTTTCTGAGTTCCAGTCCTGACTTCCTTCAGGGATGGACTGTGATATTGAGGTGCAAGCCAAATAGAACCCTTTTTCCCCAAGTTATTTTTACGTTCATAGTGTTTCATTGAAGCAATAGAAACCCAAAATAAAACAATACCTAGGTAAATTATGTCATCCCAAGCTAAATATACCATTAGTTGCACGGATCAATCATATTTTGTTGCTAGGATATAACATTTATTCAACAAATAAGCTCTAATACAGTTGAACACAACATGCTTCTAAAATTTGAAACATGATGCTATTGAAGAATCGTCTTGGCTACAATTTAAGTAAGTCAAAAATTTCACTGTGGTATTTTTGCTGTTCACAAGGATAATTTGGGAGAACCTGTTACAAGGCTGATTACCAAGTCTGATCTGGATTCTTCTGGTTTTCAGTTTCTTAGTTGAATAGAACAGAAACATGCAAGTTCACATATAGAGGACAAATTGCATAAATGGATATTACTAGAGTTCTTTAAGTAGGACAGAGTTGGAAACAGAGATGAGAGAGACAAAGATAGTTATGCTGTCAGTGTGTTTAAAGGTGGAACATTTTACTTTGTGCCAGTTTCTGTAAAATAATCTCCCAGAACCGAAGTCAATGATTTTTTTTTCAAAGTCACCGTATCCATGATCTTACTGAATGAATTATCATAGTGGTTGATTTAAAGCTATATAAAAATGAAATGAAAATTTGAGATTTTTTTTCTGAGAATTCTGCACTAGGTATTTTGAATAAAATACATTTGAAGTTTAAAAAGCTTTTTCAAGTTTGTTTGCTAAGTAAAATTTGGAATTCATATTTTTTGCACTGAAAATAACTGTTTTAATATAATTAACTGGTGATTCAAAATTGGGTTGCAATGTTAGTGTTTAGATTTAATTTACTTCCTTGAATTTTATATACAAGAGCTATAACCAGTTGGCTAATGCTTCACTTTCAAAACACTCCCCTTGTCTAGTCCAACAATGCGAAACAAAGAATATACATTTTTTTTTTTAAAAAATGAATTCCTTAACCTCTTTATTTCTGAAGTCAGATACATTCTTACAGCTCTGAAATAATCTGGCTGGGAGCATTTGACTAGAAATATTAACTTCATACTTGTAAACATTTTAAAGACAATATGGTTCTCGTGTTTCTACTTGGACTGCTGTATACATTTTTAAAGAAGATACTAGTAAATTAGTCATGCTCCACCATTATAGAGTTAGCAAACCCCAGAAACCAGAGGTAGTTCTTTCTGTACGTAGTTCATATTGTTTCTTCCGGATATTGCACACTGCTCCTCCTGAACTGGGCATCTCAATTTCCAGAACGTTAGCTACCTGGATGTCTTCTGTTGCTTCCGTTGTCATTGCAGCCTGTTGAAAGACTTGCTGGGTTATTTGTGACTTAAGATGTGGCCCTGACATCACTAAGAGCCTGGAGTCAGATGGGGAGCACACCCTAGGCTTAGCCACATCCTGCCCGTATTACTAATAGAGACATAATGTTTAATTTCTGAACATAAAATATACATGCTTAAAATCTATACAGTATATGGAAAAACATACTATAGAACTTTCCTTAAAATTAATGTGGGTCATGATCTTGCACATTAGCTGCTATAATTCAGTTGCCACTATGCATTTAAAAAATCCCCTTTCCAGCCTCTCCACCTTTCCTGTAAAATTGTCTGGATTTCCTCTTTTTAAAAACAAATTTTCTTTTGTTTTGTATGTTTTTCATTTTGGAAGCTAGAGTGCTGATCTTATGAGGCAGTTCTTTCTGCTAAAAGGCTTTCCTCGTGACCCAGGGAGTGATGAGCCTCTGGATGGAAGAGAAACGCAGTTATGGGGGCAGACGTATCAAGTTCTTTGCCTTTGTCCCCTTTGGTCGTGTAGTTCATTTATGAACAACTGGTCCAGGAATATTCTTTGGAGGAAAATATGATTTCTTGGATATGTTCAGAAGTCAAATATCTTCTCTGCCTGAAACAACATATTCTTAGAAACTTGAAACATGAAACTTAAAGATTAATTTTGTGTTTTGTTTGTGGTATTGGCAAGTGAGGTTACAATTGTTTATTCATGAAGTTCTCTGAAGCTATTAGATGTGGCAAAACTAGACGCTGCCCTATTTTGCTTTAAGATTATCTCAAGATTTCCAGCAATTTTTTTTTTTAAGGATCTATCAAAAGCCTTCAACCTTGATTCGCTTTTAAAGATAATGATTGCGGACTAATCAATTAATCATTACAAAGTGAAGAATTTTCGGAGAAATATTTTCTGTAAAATTATTAAATATAAATTAAAAGTCCCTTTTTGGGTATTGTTTTGACTCCTGTTAGTATATGCCTAGAATTCCATTAGTGGGTTTAGACAGCAGGATTTCATGCCAACTATATCTATTGTGATTTTGGTTGTTATTGTAAGTCCTGTTTTGAGCTGAAAAACCTCTTTCTAGCTTGAAACTATGGTGGTAATTGTCTCTCTGCTATGCTTTATGTTAGGGAAGCCAGTTTTGTTTTTGTATTTTAGGTTTTTTGTTTTATTTTGTTTGGCTATTTTTTTTTAAAAAAATTATTTATTTACATTCCAAATATGTCCCCTCATCCTGGACCCCCTTCCCCTTTGTTTCTGAGACAGTGCTGCCCCCAATCCATCCCCACCTCACTCTCCCACCAATACCCCCCTTCCCTGGGGCATCAAGTTGCTATAGGATGAAGAGCATCCTCTCCCACTGAAGGCAGACAAGGCTTCTCTGTAGACATGCGCCAGGGGCCACATGAGCAGCTCATGTATGCTCTTTGGTTGTTGCTAGTCTCTAGGAGCTCTGAGGGAATCTGAGTTAGTTGATAATATTGTTCTTCTTATGGGGTTGCAATTCCCTTTACCTCCTTCAGTCCTTCTCCTAACTCTTCCATAGGGGTCCTTGACTGTAAGTGCCTGCATTTGTCTCAGTCAGCTGCTGGCGAACCCTCTCAGAGGACAGCAGTGCTAGGTTCCTTTCTACAAGCACGGCATGGCATCGTCAGTAATCGTGTCAGAGTTTGATGGCATCAGTAATAGTGTCAGAGTTTGGTGCCTGCACGTGGGATAGAGCACAAGTTGGGCTGGTCTCTGGATACCTTTTACTTCAGTCTCTCCTCCATTTTTTGTTCCTGCATTTCCTTTAGACAGGAACAATTCTGGGTTATAAGTTTTGATGATGAGTGGGTCGCCCCATGCCTCCCCTAGGGGCCATGTCTATCTCATGAAGGTGGTCTCTTCAGGCCCCATCTCCCACTGTTGGACATTTTGGCTGAGATCATCACTGTTGAGTCCTGGGAACCTCTCACATCCCAGGTCTCTGGGATTTTTCTACAGGTTCCTCTTCCCCCCTCCTACCCTGCTACATATTTCCATTCATTCTCCTGGCCCTCTGGGCTTCTCTTCTCTCTTTCCCCTATACCTAATCCTGCTTCCCTCCCCTCTCCCACCAAGATCTCTCCCCCACTCTGCGTGTTTTTTGCTAGTTTTTTTTTTCTTTTTTGGTTTGGATCTGAAATGAAGTAAAATTTTGTGTTTCCTTTTTCTTTTTCTTTTTCTTTTTCTAATAAAGTCGACAGCATGCTTCAGCTGAAATTGGAATCCTCTTTCTTGTGTCCAGTGGACTGAATCATTTTATCTTGTGCTGTGAACACTTTACAGAGCAATGCCTGGACTGCAATAAAATTTCCTGTGTCCTGTTTGCTGCCGTGTGACATGTTGGCTTTAGGGAAGGTGGGAAGGTGGATTGAAGACATCTGGCCTTTCCCTTTGCAACCCCATAGGAAGAACAACCATATTAACCAGCCAGACCCCCTAGAGCTCCCAGGAACTAAACCACCAACCAAAGAACACACATTGGCCTTCCCATGTGGCTCCAGCTGCATATGTAGCAGAAGATGGCTTTATCTAGCATCAATGGGAGGGGAGGTCTTTGGTCCTGTGAAGGCTTGATGCCCCCAGTACAGGGGAATGCTACTGTGGTAAGGCTGGAGTTGGGTGGGTGGGTGGTTGAGCACCCTTGTAGAAGCAAAGGGAGGGAGGAGGGGAAACTGGGAAGATGGATAACATTTGAAATGTAAATAAATAAAATAACCAATAAAAAAAATTGAAAAACCAAACCACCAACCAAACAAACAAAGAAAAAAACCTCTCTGCTCTTGTGTCTTCCTTGCTCTGTGATACCAAGAAAATTCATGGGATGATATACTCAAAGAAGCAAGATTCCTCTTTCCATTTCTCTGGAAATAATTATTTGCGGAGGAGATATGTGCTCAGTGGAAGAAAGATTTGGCAAGTAATACATATTCTTTAGCTCACTGGAGTTGTAAGCATATGTTAGTGAATCTACAATGAAAAGCATATGCTTAAATGTGCTTACTGCGTGGAGTAGTAGCTATTCTTACACAGTATTGTAACATTGGGAACAGTTCTTGATTGGGAATAATTGAATTTATGCCGATACATGCATTTTGTAATCATTTTCAAGATGCATTCTAGCCTTACAAATAACCTGTTCAAAAAATGTCGGAACTTGAGGTTCCATTCTAATGTCTCTACTTCAATTGAAGAGATAGTAAGGATGAGTGCTAATTAATTTAAATTAATTTAGCAACTAGTGAAAGGTGAAAATAATTTGCTTATACATAGTCCAAGTCCACTATACCTGTTACAAATATTAGTAGATTTGTTCCTGGTTTAAAAAAATATTATGTCACTGCTTTTAGTTGACTAAAACACTAAAATGTAAATATAAATATAAATGTAAATATGAGGCTGGTTGAATGTCCAGTAAAATTTGATGATGCTTTACTTTTGTTGTTAACTTCAGGGATAATTTAGAATTAATTAATTTGATCTTCAAAAGTTTCTCAATAAGAATTTTTACTAACCAAACCTCCTGTATTAATATTTACAGATGTGTCCACTCCTTTGCCCCATTCCAGGCTCCTCTCATTCAAAAGCAGCCATTTATGTTTTACTGTCTCAGCTGTTTGAAGTTGTTACTATTTTTCCTTTTGGAAATATAATGTGGTTTGAATTGCATGTGTGTGTGTGTGTGTGTGTGTGTGTGTGTGTATGTGTGTATTTAGCCTAATATTCAATTTAAAAATAATTCTTACAACTATTAGATTTAATTATTTTTAATAGGTGAATAAATATATAAAATTATTTATAATGCAGATTATCTAAGAGTATTGATAATGTAAGAGCTAGAATATGTCTAAAGTAACATTTTTGCACAGAAATACATTTTACAACATTAATAATACATATACCCATTAGTTTCCAAGTTTTATGACATACATTTAACTATCAAGGTATGTTTAAATTGTATTTAATGTGAATTACAATTTGGTGAGTACACCATTATTGATAAATTAATGCACAAATCAATAAATGCCTATATTCCTTGCTAAATCTAGGTTACACAGAATGGTAAACTATACTTAAAAATGTTTGTCTGCCCCAATTTTAAATGAAAAATAGGGCTTTATACTTAACATGTGGAGCCTGAGAAAAAATATAATCAAATAATGTACAAGAATGCCTAAACTTTTGATATTTTGTTTGATTGTGTGTGTGTGTGTGTGTGTGAGAGAGAGAGAGAGAGAGAGAGAGAGAGAGAGAGGGAGACAGAGACAGACAGAGAAAGACAGAGAGAGACAGAGAGACAGAGAAAGAGACAGAGACAGAGAAACAGAGAGACAGAGACAGAGGATCGAAAGAGAGAGATAGAGAAGAGCAAGAGAGAGAGAGAGCAAGTGAGCAAGAGAGAGGATAAGCACTCTGCATTCCTTATCTTCCCCGTTAGCTGTCCCTCCGTGGTAGAGACACCACTGAGCCAATGAGCTCACGATTTTATTTTTGAGATGTAATTTGTTTGCTTCAGTAAAAGCAGGGCATCAAAGAACTTAATGAGTGTTTGTTATGTAATGATATTTGTTGAACTAATTTTAAACACTTAACAAATCTGTATGTCCTTTATTGATTCTTTTATTCCAAAGTGTATATGTTAAATTCCTGTGTGCCTTTGACGTCTTGCATGATGCTCATCTTTACAGTCCATTCTGGCACCGTAAATCGCAAATAGCAGTTCACCTTTCTGGACCTTGGTTACAGCCATTAAATCCAATTACAACACATTGAAAAGCAAAAAGGAAATTTTGAATGTTCCTGTTCCTACAAAATTAAAAACTTTTGAAGAGACAATTTTGATTTTATAAAAAAGGGAAATCATGTAAGGTTTGTAAGTTTAGGGAATTCTGATCTATCACCATCAAATTTGAAGCACTGTGTGATGTATATACTGACTTATGGTCCTAAATGTAATGCACCCAGATTCATTCTAACTGAATTTCTTTTCTTACAGTTTATTTTAACCTGGAGTCTTCAAAAATTACCTTAAATAATGTGTGTGTTTTATCACTAAAAGATAGAAAACTCTCAGACCTCTTACACTCTTAATTTTACTCAAATGCAGATCTCACATTTTCAGATAGAGTTCTTTTATTTTCATGAGCGCTTCAAGAATTTAGGATTTGAGCATGTGCCGTGGCATATGGTGCATTTTCTGTCCTATTTTGTATACCAGCCCATTAAGAAGAGAAAGTGAAGTAAGTAATCTAAAAATAACTCTGCTGTTGGCCTAATTTAACAACAACATAAAAAAAAGTCTTCTGTGCATAAGTGAAGTTCCACATTTGCCTTCCCTGCTGGAAAAACTCTCAAGCGTGTTGCTACCTCGCACAGAATAACATCTCGATTGGCACTGCGGCACTCAGAGGGACCATTTGGACTTTATTTTTCTTTTCATGGTAGTCTGTGCTAGCCTTAGTTCGTACAAATTCCTCAGTGTGATAAACCCACCTAACTGAGTCTTGAACACAAAGTCAACTGACATCATCTTGAGTTGGTGATTTAAAAAACAAAAAGGCACAAAATCTCTTCTAGCCCTGATCACAAAAGTGTAGTTACAACATTCAAACTACTACATCACTATTATTATTATTTTAACTGTTAAATTCATCACGCAGTCATTAGGGAACAGCATAAAAATGGTAGCAATCTGTAAGCAGAAATAACATGGACGTGTTTGTTAGTAGTTGCAAGCACTGAAATTTATAGACGGATGGGGTGATGTCTGCAAACTTTCCGGCACTGCCTATTCTGCCTTTCAGAATACTGGTCATCTAAATCAGAAGAACATGATTTTCTAAGTTTAAGACTTTGGACATTTTGGACATTTTGGACATTTTATATGATAATCCATTCAATATTGATTACAGGTCCAAAGTGCCTATAGAGCCTGACTGGGGGACATCAATAGTGAATGATGTGTTTCTTCCTGGTGGGGGAAATGCTTGCCCTGATGTGTTTAAAGGCTTTTGCACTTATATTCAAAGGAATTTTTATTCCTTCCATAAGAGTTTTAAGAATTTAGTAGTGAGCATTTGCTGTAGCATATGGTGCATTTTAAATTTTAAAATACTCTTGAATCCTACATAAGCATTCATTCACTGATATGTTGACTAGTATGATCTTAGAACACTTACAAAAATACTTCAGACTTTCTGAAAGATAAGGTATAGAGAAAAATGGGAAAGGGATATTGTTAAGAAATATTATGAGCCAAGTATTAGAAGGGTTTTGACCATGAGCTACAGCCCTAGAAGGGGAGATGCATGGTAGGCTGCTGTACCAAAGGCTTTCAGGGATCGCCGCTCATCCAGATCTACTGTCATGCTGAAGTCCCTCCCACAGTGACTCTGGTTTAGGAATGTCACTTGCTTTGGCCAGTGGGCTATACGTGAATATGATACAAGTAGGGGCATGATAAGTGCTTGCACATTCAATCTTCCTTTATTAGAGTGCTGTTGTCACTATGTGCAGAAGCCTAGCATAGTCTCCTTGAAGAAGAAATACATCCTTGCCCCTCAGCCAGAAGGGGCACTGCCCACAGCATGCCAGATATGTGCAAAATTCTAAGAAACTGTATGTGCATGTATTTGTTTCAAGCCTTCTATGTTCTAGACATAGAAACTTATTTTTATGTTTTCTTTGTCTTCCTTTTGTAGAAGTTACTTTACTAACTTTTCTGCAAGAGATGCTATCTATAAAACCTTGCATCTGGTTGCAGGCCGTTTAAACATAGCAGTCAATGCTTTTCATTGGTTTCTCGATGGGGGAGGGTTGTCAGCGTGAAGGTAGCACTCATAAAAATCCAAGAGAACTACACTAGGTATGTTCTGCCTCTGCTATCACTCTTCACTCATTTGTGTCGTGGTGTTTACTCAACTTAACAGAGAAGTTCTGGGTTTACAGAGCCTTCCACAGTCAAAGGACGTTATGAAACAGGTAGGCATGTACTCACGTAGATTTTCTGACCTGCTCAGATGGACTGCTGTTAGCTTCAGGTAGATGGTGTTACAGTGCTAGGAAGAAGGACAGAGAGCAAGGGTGTTCGCTAATTCAGTCTGTGTAATACTTATGGAATTATTCTTCTTAGCTGAGTCATTATATTCAAGGACCTACCACAAATATAACTAGGGACATCATAGATTGGAAATATCAGGTGCAGTGATAGTAACTGACCTAGGGACTTAGACAGTTAGCAACAGAGTACTAAGGGACCAAGAGAAACAGGCTGTTGTTGCTGCCCTGTGAATGGCTTCTACCCACATGATGTTGCTAAGGTGAGTTCCATATAGCCCCAGGCTACAGGTGGCCGATGTCTGGAGAAACAAAATAGGAAGGTTCCAGCTGGAACTAGGAGAAATATGGAAAGACACACCATGGCAATCCTCGATATTTCCTAATATAGTTGTGGGACATTTGAAAGAACTGAAGGTCTTTTACCGGTACAGGCAGATTTAGCCACTCTCATCATTACTAATTTTACCCTAGATTCTCAAGCTTGTTGTGCCTCAGGTGTGTATATTCAATTAATCCAGTTTACATTGTCCTAAACAAAAGGAGTCGTAAAATCAAAACAGTTTAAGGCATATTGATGAACTTTAGAAACTTCCTTAGGTGTACTATATATTTTTAGATATTGATTAATCCTTCAGAGATAGAATTATAAATGGAGTATGAATTATAAGCTATGGAAAGAACTGGAATAACTGGAATTAGTAGCTTAGAAGAAAACATAATCTCCCTAGTTCCCTCTGGTCCTGTAGAGATGATTGGTATTGTTTAAGGCTGAAAAAGCAGGAAGTAACAAAGATCCAATAGTGAAAGAGTGTCAAGAAACAAAAAAGTTAAAAATAAAACTGCTACATTGAAGAAAAGAAATAAAGAACAGGGCAGGAGGATGATTCAGTGAGTAACATGCTTGCTATGTAAGAACAAAGATCTGTGTTTGCGTCTCCTGCAAACACATAAAAGCTGAACCCAGTTGTGACAGCGTGAACCAGTAATCCCTGTGCTGCAGAATTTATTACAGGAGGACCCCTGGAGCCAATTGCTGAGCCTCAGGTTCAGTAAGAGACCTTGCCTTTGAAATAGTGGTTGAGAAAGAAAAGCAACATCATGATTGGCTTCAGCATGCATGTGGGCACACATGCACCTATACACACATTCATGTGTGTTAGCAACTATGAACATGTTGTATGAAGTATTGAAAAGGACTGGCAAGTTCTCACGCTCCTGCAGGCAACTCTCTGCCCCTGAGTAGTCACACCTGCCATCTCTAGCTAGACCCCCGCAGCAACCGATTGATCAAGGTATTCCCAGATCCAGTTCTCTTGTCTCTGGAGCTGCTAGTTCCTTTTCAGGCATAAACCCCTTTGTGGTTGGTGGTTCCAACTTTCTAGCTGGTTGTTCTTATCTTGGCAGACTCTCTGGCCTGGTGCCCTGAGACATCTCCACCCGACTCGACTAGCTAATTTCCCTTGGCAGAGTCGTTGCTACGCCAGCCCCATGCAATGATCATCCACCTGTGGTTAGATATTACAATACCCAGTAACATGGTAAAATCAAAGTTCTTGAAGCTTATAATTAACCAGTCAGATTTATATGTCAATAAAGTCTCAATTTACAAGATGCCCACACAATAATCTCAGAGTAAAATGATATCAAGCTGCCCACCTAGATTAGACAAGTTATCCCAGTTATTCTGTCCCTATATGATAATCATAACTACCTGTGGCTATGTAAAACTACGCAAGATCAGTTTCTTCTTTCTGTCTGTCCTCCATATTGCTCCCTATCCCTCTCTTGAGTCCCTCTCCATCCCAGAACGCTTAGCTCTGCCTCTCTTTTCCCTGCCCAATCACAGGCCTCCTGCTGCACTAATATTTTAATGCAATTGGACTGGGAAAATCCTGCCACATCAACGTGCACACACACATGCACACACATAAGGAAAAGGAACAGAGTGCTTGTAAAAATCCTCAGCAGAGTCATGGTATTTGAAATTAGTTACACTTGCAAAGATTTCTATATGTTTAAGGAAGCAACAATAAAATCCCAAGATTGGTTTGGGGTTAAATGCTTTTTTCAGAACTAAGAGTTATGAATTGGCAAATCTATTATAAGAAGGAGTATGAGAATAGTATGAAGCTATCTGTTCTACATTCACGTGAATTTATCCCACAGATCTGACAGAAAAATAAAAAGAAAACACAAAGTACAAGAACTTTTCTTGAGAAAATGAACGTCATTTTTTTAGATTCAGTACTGAAGAGAATATCTTATATTGGCGGATATTTCATACCTCATACCTTGCAGTGCTGAGTAATATAACAGGTTATATCCTTGACTGCACTTAAGCAACAGGTATTCTCAAGGTTCTACTGCATCTGTTTTTGTAAAGTGCAAAAGAATACCAGTAAATCCCAGTTTGATGTGCTTAGTTACGAAAGAGGCTGAGACATATAGGATTCATCATTGTATCTTTGTTACAGTGATGTACTTGAAATATTAATTTCTGCAGCTTCGCTTTTGTGTCTTGAAACAGTGTTTCTCCTTTTCTGTGTTCTGATTTCTGCACTGTATGCAAATGGAGTTTTTTTTTCCCTGCAGTGCACCAAGCCCATCTCTTCCAGGATCTAATTTCTTCTTGGAGTTTCTGGTTTGTGTGTAAAATGCGACATTTTTGCTAAGGTCGATTTTTGTTTTTCTAGCTCTAGGTTTCTGTACAGTTATTGATGATCAGCTTCAGAAAGTACCTAATGACAGAGATTTGATGGACTGAAAACCTGCTTCCTTGAAATTATTGAAGCCATATAACTTTTGCACCATTAAAGAACCATTGAATGAGAAAAGCAATTACAAGAAATATTTTCAAACACGGAAAAACAAAAATAACAAAAGCTGATTAAAAAAATCTGTTTAATGAATTGAAAATGTGAAAATCTGTAAAATGAGGAATAAACAATTGTTCTTGTTGTTTGTTGATGATTCTTCTTAATCATCAAATACTGTCAAATTAACATTCTCAAAGTTACCTCAGTCCATTTACTTCTCTCTACCTTTAAGATCATAGTTACATTATAGGCATCTAAGCTCTTCCTTGGCCTATTGAAGTAGGTCCCTAAAATACATCTCCAAGCAACTGTTGCCCTATAGCTTTGTCCAATTTGTGTCTTTGTGTATGTGTGTGTGGCATGCTCACATGTGCGTTTGCATGTGAACAGTGTGTATGTGCCTGTGGTTTTTTGCTATATCAGTGCCTACTAGAATGCGGACATGCCCAGCTGCATTGTGATCCTGTATAAGAACAAATTACTCAAGAACACTTTTAAAACCTCACTAGGATGTTTTCTAACATTGCAGCTAGAGTGATGGCCACACAACACTCATTTCCACATCATCCTTCTCATTACACTGGCGCTGATTTCTGGGAGGGACAAGAACAGACTCTACTTTTTCCTCTTTGTATTCTTCCTTCCTTTTCTACCCATCTATTTTTTTGTTTCCCTTTGTTTCCTTTTTGTTGCAAACATATTCAAGGCCAGTTTGTGCTGGCCAAACACTCTTAGACCTGTGTTCTTACACTGGAATGTGTTCAACTTATCAAGGACTGTGCTATTAAGGAAAACTGTCTTCGTCTCCCAGCATTCCCTCCATGGTCAGGTGTGAAAACTAGATTTCTTAACATGACCTTCAAGGTGGTACAATACATGGCCCTTTCTTCTCTTTCTCCCTTCATCTTCAGCATGCTGTGGTGTTTATCTACTCAAATAGTGACCTTTGTTCAAACTTACAGCCTACATGGAGCCTTTTCTCTGCTCATTGTGGAGGATATACAACGTTTCCAGTCTGCTTCTTTATTCTTTCTTTCTGTCTCCATTCAAACATGGATTCCTCATGAACATCGTTTCAAGTCAAGCCACATCTATACTGTAAGCTTTAATAACTACTGTGTCCTGTCCTATTTAATGATCACAGCAACACATTCATTACGGCAATTGACTAATTTTGCCTGACTCCATACTTTAGCTAAATAACAGCTCACAAAAGGGAGTGATTTTTTTTTCCCTTGAGTTTGGACAAAACACCAAGCTTATCAATTTGTATATGTCAGGAATTAAATAAGTGTTTATTAAATAAATGGCTGAATCAAGAAATGAGTTATCTAAAAATGTTCTGCTTTTTACAAGTTTTAAGATGACATTAGTAAACATCTCTAATTCAAGTACCTCTGATTGTAGTATGAAAAGGTGTGCGTGTGTGTGTGCATGTGTGTATGTTTGTTCTGAAATCTGTAGATTATGTAGATTTTTAAGATTATATTTAAAATGCTCATATTGAAAGTGCATCTTATGAAGCATTAACAATGAAAAGCTATCACGCGATACCCTTTGAGACTATCTAGTAATGTGAATCCTGGACACAGCTGAAAAGAATTCACCTGTGGATCATATCTTTCCCAGTTGAATTCAGTTGGTTTTCAGAACAGCAAGGAGTAGGGTACATGATACAGTGGACACCAGAATGTCTTGAGAAATAGTTTGAAGAAGGAAAATTGTCATCCTTTCTTTTTCTTGAGTACAATTAGTAATGATGTCACTCTTTACTTTTAGGCTCCCTCTGAGCATGTTCTTAATAGTCATAATGAAGACAAGTAATAAAACATCCAAAATCCTAATGGAATAAAGAGGAAAATCACTGTTCCTGAATACCTTTTTCTTCAGCAATTCAGAATTAATTTTGAATGATCTCAACAGGCTAGAATAGATGAAAACTTGTAGTTCTGTAAATTTCATAAGAGAGATTAAAACAATGTTAGAATAAGAATCCCACTTAATGATAGCAGATATTTATGACATTCAATGTGATAGCGATAAGTGCTTTAAGACTATAGCTATAAGAGCAATTAACACAATAAACACTAAAGTTACAGAAAATTGAGGCAAAAGTTAGATGACAATAGGAAACTTAAAAAGTAAAATATGAATATTGTATAAGGAAGTGTAGTATTTAATGAGATATTAAAAGTGTTGAGATTAAAATATACAGCTAATTACCCTTAAAATTTTTGGTAGAAGTAACAGGATATGAGCTGATGCAAGAAGTGTGGAATAGGGCTGTTCTGTAAAAGAGCCATCACAGAAAGCCAAGGACTAATTGTCTCCTCTTTCTCAGCAGATTCACACTTGTCCACATAGAGCACATTATAAATCTCAAGCCACAGGCTGGGGGATCTTTTTGAGATCACCTTAATGGGAAACCATATGCTCCCTTTGAGAGAATACCTTCATAAGAGACATATCCTTTTACAATTTTCGAGTTTTGAATCAACCTCATAATACGCACCTAGAATGCTTTAAAACAGTTACCCGGAGGAGTCTACAGCCAAATCGCGCATCCTCTGATGTGACCTGCTCAAAGTAATGTTATGTTCCCAAGACAGAAATGTTATGCTAGCTTAACAAACTTTGGGGGCAATTACCCTATGTTCCTGTGTAATTTATTATTACAAATTTATATATGCTATGTCAGCTTGAGATGTGTACGTGTGTGTGTGTGTGTGTGTGTGTGTGTGTGTGTGCGCGCTTATGGCTAGTTTTTATAAAATGGTCACAAACCTAGATATAGGTAAAGGGAAAAAGTAATCTCAATTGAGGAATTATCTTCATGAATTTGTGCTATGCATGGTTCTGCTGGTGTACCAGTGATTACTGGCAAATGTGCCACTCCATTGAGACAGGAATTGTAAAAGAAAGCAAGTTGAGTTAGCCATGGGATCAAGTCAGGAAGCAGTTGTCCTCCATGGACTATAATTCAGATCCTACCTGAGGTCTCTTCCAGACTTGGCTTCATGATGGACTGTGATCTGGAATTGTAAGTCAAATAAACCCTTTCCTCCTCAGGTTTCTCTTGGTTATGATACTCTATCATACCAATAGAAAGCAAATTAGGACAGATAAATACTTTCTATCCTATATTTTATAATTACATAACAATTGTGATTATTGACAGGGCGTCTAAACATTATTACTTCGAATTTTACAGTTATGGAATCAGAAACTTTGGTGATCTATTTCAACCAAGATTCATTAGTTTAACTGTGATTAGAATGAGGGCATTTATTTCTCAAAAAATATGACATGGGCTATTATAGCTAATTTTCATACGCTAAAAGACATTAACATCAGAGGCATGGATTTCTTGTGCATTTGAAGGCTGAGCAGTCAAGATCAGAGAGCATGACTGTGTCTTGAGGGTCTTGAGGCTTGTGTGATCTTACCTATATCTTTTTGTACGAAAAGCCAAGCAG
This sequence comes from Montemys delectorum, assembly GCA_019843815.1. Taxonomy (NCBI): domain Eukaryota; kingdom Metazoa; phylum Chordata; class Mammalia; order Rodentia; family Muridae; genus Montemys; species Montemys delectorum. The sequence continues at coordinate 64,343 of JADRCD010224260.1, read as the reverse complement.
AGGAATCAGGAGAACACATGACCTTATCAAATCCTAACCACCTTCTAGAAGCCTCACCTTCTAATGCATGCAATAGCAATGGGGAGGTAGAATACCTACACATGGATTTAGGGAGACACATTTAATGCCTCTCTAATATCTCTTCTTACATTATCTTCACTTGCTATTCTTTGGGTCCACTGTAGTTGGATATTCTGAAACATTTATGAACAAGGATGACAAAAGGAACAAATTCTTCTCTAAAACACTCTTATTATGGATTACAAATGAATTAATAGAGAATTTATGCCAGTCATTCTTTCCTCATCCATAGTTTCTTCCTAGATAAAGTGTACCACCATTAAAGTATGATTTTAAAAATGGAGACTAGTAATCATCTTTTTGAAAAATAATGATAGAAAAAAATGTGTGATGGGGCTAAGAATAGGCAGGTAGAGACAATGACTGGTTATATTTTAGCCTAGAATTTTTGACGCTTTTTTTTCTTCAGTAAGTCAGAATAAAGCTTTGAATGATCTTGACAGGCTAGAGTAGATGAAAACTCACAGGAATAAATTTAAGATTGATAAATGTAAAGTTATTTGTAGTTCTGTAAATTTCACAAAAACTCATGTAGCATATATGTTTTAACTGACTATAAACTTCCTTTAATCTATCAAAATGGCATTTATCAAATTTAAGTTTAAGGCTTCTGATTATGTGCCATATAATTTTGGTGGTTGCTAAAGACATAAGATCCTATATAGCACTTGATCTTTTGTGTGGGGATATATGGGTGAGTGGGTTAGCCTTCCACGCTAGACACAGAAATTTGTCCAGGAGTCAGAAAACAAGACACATCCTTCAGAATGGGAGAAATAAAAGGAACTGTGCCATCACATAGAAGAACTTTGAATTATCTCCATTCTCTTTAATGATTATTAGATGCAGATAGGTGCCAGTATATGTTTATATCTGTATATATAAACAGTTCTAACCTAGCATCCATTAAGAACATTTAGACCATTACTGTAATCTACTGACTAGTCTAACTGAGGTTGAGTATGTGACAAATGATAGCTCTGCTGTGTACCTTCATTCAGTTGGACCGAGCCGCAAAACAAGTGGACAGATGGAATGGTGATGCTTGTTTTATCATTAGGCTATCATCCGACATGATGTGAGTCCTTGTGCTTGTGCTACCCAGCTTTCTCTCTATGACAAACCTGACAATAATCAACTGAAAATGATCAAAGATACCTCTTTGACGTGCGGTGTTAGCAGTTGTCTTTTGGTGGTCTCATCGGGTTTTTGGTCAATTGCAGAATCTCATGGAGGTGAGTGTGGCTAACAAGGGAGATGGGAATGTGAGGGTGGGCGTGGTGGGAGATCCATAATCTCAGTGAGCTAAGTAATCCTCTTTGTCTCATCACTCCTAGTTTTCAGTGTTTCCACTGGAAACTTGTTCCTACATAACAATTGTAATAATCCTTAAATATCTATAATGTATAAATCATTGAGTTAAGTATCTGTAATATATTAATGATTGGGACTCATCATTAACAGCATTAAGGATTTCTTCCACTATTGAATGTGATAAACATTAAGTCACTAGTAAGTTTTAACTCTAATATGCCTTAAAGTATGCTTGAGAAAATCATCTCTATTAGTGATTTTCAAACATTGGCTTGGGAAAGAACACCAAGGAAGTCCATGACCAAGCATATTTTTGTGCTCATCTTTGGAAATTAGAATTTTGTGGTCTCCTTGAGGCCTGGTAATTAACATTTCTAACAAACTCCTAGGTGACATTGAGATGCTTCGCAGACTTTGAAGAACACACTGAATTTTTATTATTGTATAATTATTGTATTTTATATACTTCTCATTTTTCAGTTCACCTTTGTAATTTTTTTATATTTTTGAGTTACTTTTATTAGATATTTTCTTTATTTACATTTCAAATGTTATTCCCTTTCCTGGTTTCCCCTCCAAAAACCCCCTATCCCATCTACCCTCCCTCTGCTTCTATGAGGGTGTTCCCACAGCACCCACCCACTCCTGCTTCCCTCTTGTGGCATACATACCCCTACACTGGGGCATCAAGCCTTCACAGGACCTAGGGCCTCCCCTCCCAAGGATGCCAGACAAGGCCATTTTCTGCTACGTATGCAGCTGGAGACAAAGGTCCCTCCATGTATATGCTTTGGTTGGTGGTTTAGTCCCTGGGAGCTGAGGATGTCTGGTTGGTTGATACTGTTGTTCCTCTTATGGGGTTGCAGACCCCTTCAGCTCCTTCAGTCCTTGCTCTGACTCCTCCATTGCTCAGTCCAATGGTTGGCTGTAACCATCCATCTCTGTATTTGTTAGGCTCTGGCAGAGCCTCTCAGGAGACAGCTATATCAGGCTCCTGTCAGCAAGCACTTCTTGGCATCCACAATAGTATCTCAGTTTGTTAACTATATATAGGATGGATCTGCAGGTGGGACAGTCTATGGATGGCCTTTCCTTCAGGCTCTGCTCCACACTTTTTCTCTGTATCTTCTATTGTGGGTATTTTGATTCCCCTTCTAAGAAGGACCGAAGTATCCACACTATGGTCTTCCTTCTTCTTGAGCTTCATGCCATCTGTGAATTGTACCTCAGGTATTCTGAACACTGATTTGCATGTTTATTCTTAAATAAACTTATGGAAAATTCTATGTAAAACTCACATGCACAAAATCTTCTATTTCATTTGGCTAATTTCTATATGTGATAGTAATGCCTAAAATAGGCTAACACCAGTAACATGGGTTTTTTTTTTTAATTGAAATGCTATATGGGAGAACAGACAAATTGTTATAAACACTCACATGTTAGGAGAATAAAGGAGATACATGTAACTTGGGAGATTTACTGGACAGGTACTCTTTTAACGTGCCCTGATCAGATATTACCTGTAGACATTTGGAAGGATGGTAGGAACGCATTAAAACATTTGAAAGTAAGAGGTGCATGAGTAAAGTTTTGAAGTAAAGACTATAGCAAGAAGGAAGCCAGATGATCAGTTTTGCAGATACTGATGATGAGAAAAATTTACATTGTATAATCTATTTATCCAGATTGGGAAAGGTGAAGATGCAAACTAAATACGTATGGGCAGGAATGCAGCACTGGGTTGTTAGAGTGATTAAAAATTACCAATTATCAGTGGATGGAGCTTGGGGACTATTATGGAAGAATAGGAGGAATGATTTCAGCTCCTAAAGGGTAGGAACTCTACAGGAAAACCAACAGAGTCAACTAACCTCAACCTTCGGGCTCTCAGAGTCTGAACCACCAACCAAAGAACATACATGGGCTGGACCTAGGCCTCCCAGCACATATGTAGCAGATGTACAGCTTGACCTTCACCCGGGTTTGGAACAACTGCAGCAGGGCGTATCCCAAAATCTGTTGCGTGTCTGTAGGATATGTTTTTCTAGCTGGCCTGCCTTGTCTGGCCTCAGTAGGAGAGGATGTGCCTAACTTTGCAGAGACTTGATGAGCCGTGGTGGGGGATATCTGGGGAACCTACCCATTGAGAGGAGAAGGTGATGCAGGAAAGGGAAAGAATTGTATGAGTGTGACCAAGAGGGCCAGTGAGCAGGCTGTAAAGTGAATAAATAAAATGATAATAACAAGTAAAATAGACAAAATTAAAAAAATAAATTACCAGTGATATTGAGAGTGGGTAATATTCTTTGCCTTTGGCTTTGGTCTGATTGCTCTTCTAGGTTTTCATGTGCTAGAATTAACTTAATATACTATCTTATAGTAGTCTAGACAGAAGTATTCTATAGTTATTTCTACCTTATAGACGAGCAAAGTAAGTCAAAAGGAACATAGTTTACTCTTTTAAAGTTTCAAAGTTGATAAGGGAACAACAGGAGTATAAATTTTACCAGTTGGCTTACAATGTCGATCCCTTAACTGCTACATAAATTTAATAGATTTTGATGGCACATTGAACGATAAAAAGAAGACATAAAGGATTCTAGAAGACTCTAGATTTTACATACTCTTGATGTACTGCAGAGAAGTAAGGAGTGAGGGGTTGTTTGTTTGCTTGTTTGTATGTTTTGGGATTTTTGGCGTTGTTTTGGGTTTTTTATTTTATTTATTTTTCTCCTTGTATGTTGAATCTGGGAAGCAGATGTATGGGCTCTCTGAAATGCTTGTGTTGAATCCAGAATCCCTAATAAAATGACATTCCTGAAAGGGGCTTTAGACATCTAGTAAAGTCACGAATGGGATTTTTGTCTTTATTCCTTTTAAATCCCTCAAAAATCTTTTCCATCTCTCTGTCATGTGAGGATATGAACAGGAATGGACCTTACCAGATCTTTACTGTCCTATCTACTAACCACAGAAATCCAGAGTCCAATGTGAGAAGTTGCCATTGTTGCAAGCTACTGTTTGTTTTGTACTTTGGAGTAGACTTTAACTAAGTATAAGGAAAGAGGTTTTGGATTTCACATTTGGGTTTACAGTGTATCTATAGCATTGTGCTGTAGAACAAGAATCATACCAAAAGAAGAGTGGGGTAAAAACTGAGTGGTAAATGTGATGTTTGTAGGTGTGATAGTGTTCAGTATATTAAAACTAATGTAGAATGTGGAATTTATGTTCTCTCAGTAGTTAGAAAACTAATAGATTGAGATTACATAGTTATACATGAAAATAAAACTTCATCATACCTGGGAGGCCACCATAAGTGTATACCGAAATACTGAGCAGTGGTCCTTCATAGAGGGGTCTTTCAATGACAATTTGAACCTGCTGTATTAATTAGCTCATTAGAGCTGATAGCATTGAAATTGTGTTTAAGCATTCAAACATTTGTTTTTAATCTCTCGGTTATTTTTGGTATTTAGTCTGTAGTGACTTCTTCGTCCCAAAACGTGGAAGTGTGATAAATTATTTTTTTAATAAAACATACAATCTTGTACTATCTAAGATTAATCTAGAAATTTCTGTGATAATTTTGTTTAAGTATTTCCCATTTTTCATAACCACTTTGTTTTTAGTGTAGGGTAACTTTTTTAGTGGAAAAATTATTTACTGTATCAATGGTTTTAAAAAAAAAGCAGTATTACTTCTACCTAAAATAAAGTATAGCTGTTCATTACTTATGTGTCCCCCTCCCACCTCTGCCAGTGGGATTTTCGTTGGCAGAAATGAAATAATGAAATAGAACCTTCATGCTCTACTGTGTAGGATAGATACTGTAAATTCCTGATCTTGCTTTCCCATTGATCTGGATTGCCATATGGGAATCCTGTTCAGCTGATCTTTATTTCCTGAGTCAGAAATTCTGTTTTACCTATCTTTGGGGCTTTCCACAGATATTCTCAGTGGATTGCCAGGCACTGCACTTGAAAGTGAACTTTCAAAGGCCTAGAAAGAAGGTTCAGGGCTGAAATGTTTACACTGCATTTTAAACAATTTTTTTATAAACATTTTCTAAGCTGAAGGATCAGATGAAAGCTTCGTAGATCTGAGACCTCTGGATGCTGTATTCAGGTAACATTTGAATACAGAGAATTTCTAAGGTATAGTATGGGGCTCCTAAGTTATACATGGATACAGAAATTACTTGTTTACATGTCATTTTAAACAGTGTATAATTTAGACAATTATGACTTCTAAACTTTTGAATGCATTTTCAAAAAATTTATTTACCTATTCTGAAGTTATGTTCAATTTGATAATCAATATTGAATAAAAACACAGCATAGCTAACAATAGGAAAAATTAACATGTTACTAGAAATTTATTTATTTATTTATTTATTTGGTTTTTTGAGATAGGGTTTCTCTGTATAGCCCTGGCTGTCCTGGAACTCACTCTGTAGACCAGGCTGGCCTTAACTCAGAAATCTGTCTGTCTCTGCCTCCCAAGTGCTGGGATTAAAGGCGTGCGCCACCACTGTCTGGCTAGAAATTTATTTTAAAGAAAGTTATTTTTGTGATTTTGTTATTTGTGTGTGCAGCTACTTGCATTACATGGAAACAAATGTCGATTTAAAGCAAATTAAAGTGAAAGTTTCAATAAAGAAAAGCTATTATAAGTTAGTATCTTATTTAATTAGAAAATTTTATAACAGATTGCCTTACAATCTGATATTTATAAATTATTAGGAAACATTTCTTTTTAACATGATTTGTGACCATGTATATATTGGGCGTTTCTACACTTCTAAGTGGCATACAGTCAAATTTGTCACTTTTCTTAGATTTGTATACCAACAAAATACCTAGCATGGAATAAAAAGTTTGCTAAATATCTTATGCCTCGTTTAAAGTTACAGAATGTTTGGAAAACATATTTTCAAAGCATCAAAAAGTTATCCACTTAATTTTAACACAACACACAGCTTTTTCTTATTAAGCTTATTTTAACATTACATTAAGTTATTACAAAATCCAAGCTCTAGGGAGTTCACATACACTGATGAACTTCATGGCAAGATGAAGCCCTTCTTTGCATAGTATTATGGGAAGATTTACAAAATAGTGTGCATGCCTAGCAGCTGACTTGTCAAAACATGTTGGATTTGATTTTCCTTTTATGTGTTTCTGTTGTATTTTAATCTCACTTTGTGTGTTCAGGCTACAAGGAGTGTGAGATTTCCCTGTAAAACTGTACAAAATGCAAGTATATCATGTGGCCACACTCAACATAGTTATTTGCGGATATAATTGTGATATTTAATACAGCCAGCAAGGTAAGGTTACGTTGTTCTCCCTTGAATGATTTTCATGAACATATTCGTTTTTAAAAGTTGTAATAGGAATATACAAAGTGCCCAAATATGATAATTATTTTAGCCACAAGTTTAAAGAATTATTTAAAATCATTCCACAGGTTTGTTTTAAAATCTAAATTCTTGTCTTTCTGCTCGGCTGTTCTCCGGGACAGGAGGCACCCGTGGCACCCAGCCGGAATGGCATGATCCTGAAGCCCCATTTCCAAAAAGATTGGCAGCAGGAGCGGACACTTGGTTCAAGCAGCAGTCAAGCAAGATTCACAGATGCAAGGCCGGGCAGGTGAAAGCACGCCTCATTGCCCCTCTTCCTGTATTGCCCCCCTTCCCATGCCCTACAGTTAGATACTACACCAAGGTCCAGGCAGGAAGGGGCTTCAGCCTGGAGGAACTCAGGGTGGCTGGTATCCACAAGAAAATGGCTCGTACCAGCAGCATCTCTGTGGTTCCAAGGAGGCGAAACAAATCCACTGAATCACTCCAGGCCAATGTTCAGCGCCTGAATATGTACCGCTCCAAGCTTATATTTTTCCCCAGGAAGCCTTCTGCTCCGAAGAAGGGAGACAGTTCTGCTGAAGAACTTAAATTGGGCACCCATCTAACAGGACCTGTGATGCCCATCTGGAATGCATACAAAAAGGAAAAGGCCAGCGTCATCACGGGAAGAAGAGAAGAACTTTAAGTCTTTTGCCAATCTTCGCATGGCCCATGCCTGTGCCCGGCTCTTTGGCAACCAAGCAAAAAAACGCCAAGGAAGCTGCAGAGCAAGATGTTGAAAAGAAAAAGTAATGTGCAGTTGGAGAGTTGCAATAAATTTTCCATAAAGAAAAAAAATCTAAATTCTTTTTCTTTCTTTTGATTGGATACCCAGGATTCTGATAATTTTGTGTACTATCTAAATACTTATTGGTTATTTGGTTCCATTGGCCTTTCTCAGGGCTTCCAAAAGTCTAAAAGATTTTAATCTATTTTATAGAAGAACATAGTTTATTAATAAAGATCTGCTTTCCAGTAAACACTGAGGTAGTTTTGGCTAGGGCCTAAGCTTTCCCTGCATTTCTTCAAGGTCTGGGTACACAATCAAGAGGCAGTTGTAAATGTTGAAGGAAATGACAAAATGGCATAATTACTTTCCTACTTCGTTCTTCCTTTTCCGCCGTCTCCTCCACCCCTTACTCAATCTACTCCCTTTCTCCCAGACTTTCTTAGCTTCCCCTCTTATTTTCATTTTGATCTGGCATGTTGAGTGTCTGTGAAATACAAGGATTACTGATCAGAGAGATGGCTCAGCAGTTGAGGGCACTGGCTGCTCTTCTAGAGACCTGGTTTGATTCACAGCACTTACTTGGAGGCCAACAGCCATCTACATTAACTCCAGTTATGGGGAATCTACAGCCCCCGTCTGCTCTCCACAAGCTCCTCATGGCTGTTGGGCAGAGACATGCATGCAGGCCCAACAGCTGAATATAAAATAAAAATAGATGAGTCTTTGAAAATACGGTGATTATCACAATAATTTATTGCTTATGACCAGAATTCTGTAGACTGATTTTGCTGATTTCAAAGATAACAAAAATATAAATATTAATGTTCCTACCCACTGACACACATGGATTTTACTGTGCAGATCTCTGAATTTTCTTTCCTTTCTAACACATTGGCTTATATTTGGTATTTAATTAAAGCTTTATCAAATGAATGGATTAAAAGGAATGACTTTCATATTTACATACAATTTTATAATCAATTGATAAATTTTAATTTATTGTTGTCATTATTTGTTAGAAATTAGCCCATCTGCTTGTCATGCTAAATATGTGAATCACTACAGTCACCCATGGTCACATCATGTTAGTTTTAACACATGCCTCTTTTCTCCTATAATCAATATGGAGAACAACAAGGTAAGGCTAGATTATATCACTCTATCTATTTAAATAACAGGGATAACAGAATTTGAATTTCCTATAGTTGCACTCCCCCTTTATATGTTATGTGACTGCAAAATTCTGGTGACAGCAAAGGAATCTGGACTTTCAAGCTTAGAAGTTTCCAAGAACAACAGTGACTTATGACAAGGGATGAGCCAGAGTCTCGTATATCCCTTGATTCTAGTCCTTCAGCTATCTGAAATCCATGTGCATGAGAAGGTAGATACAGAGGTCAATGTAAATGGGAAGCCTCCTAGAGTGGATTTTCAGTGTTGGAGGATTCAGGCCAGCTGCCCTACTTCGCTTGGCCTTCTCCCACTTTTCAACTTGACAAGATAGATGTATAACAGCCCAGATCACCCCTTTTCTCAGCCTTAGATTGTAACAACCCAACTTGAGATATGCCAATACAGACCAATGGTGATTCTTTTGTCATGAGGAACTCATTTGTTGGCACTATGGAAGATATAGAAAATGGACATTTGATTTTAGCAGTGAATGGCTCTTTATGTGATTAATATGAAGAGTTATATTACATTGTGTTAATGTTTCATCAGTGTGTATTTAAATAGATGTGTAAAATATAACACAATAAAGACTAAGTGCCAGTTGACTAGATACAAACATAAAAAGTCTATTGTAATTTGGATTTCAGATTAAAAAATGGAGTAAAGATGGGACTTGTCCTGAGTTTCAAATATCATGTACTATCCTCCCGGCTTATTTATATAAACAGTGAAATTTGCAATAGTATGTACATACTGCGTATCTTGAGCAGGTGTGTTTCTGTGAGTGCAGGGCTAGTCATGGTGGGAATAAAGCTACCCCACCTTAATGGAGTCAGCCTCCTGGTCTCGGACATTTATACTTCATGTCAAACAAATCCACCAAGCCCACAGTAATTTGCAAGTGTTCACACATCCTTCCTTGTCAGGTTTCATCCTACTAACAGGGATAGCAACTACTTGTATAGAATTTACTTTACGTCCTGGATTATAAGTGATCTAGCGATGATTTAACATGTACAGGAGAATCTGGTAGATTATCACAAATGCTAGCCAAAGTTTTCAAGACACAAGAATCCAGGGGAATGGGTGGGTTTACGGGTTTAATCTATCACAGATATTGTGGGATCACTTTTATTTTCAAAAAACTGTAAAAAAAAAAGACAATAAAGACTGGCTTTTACGATTTTATTCTGATATAGTGGTTTATTAACTAAACTGGGTGATAGTTACGGCTGAACTGGGTCAATAGTGACCAATTGCTTGTAGTGAAATTGTGCTAAAGTATACATAGAGTTTTAGAGTATTTGGAGAATGTAAAGTACAGACTCTCAAGATGAAGAAAATATATTTGCTCCATGCATGATTCTAGTCATGAATAAAACCATCATTAACCAATGACTTTCCCTAATATTCTGATTTATGAAGGGAATTATTCTAACTTTGAGATTGTATGCATGATATTCAGGTGCTTGGTTTTGGGCTTAGGGAGACTTATTAGGAATGTGTAGGAAGCCATGAGAGGAAACACTTTATATATTGACTTTTCTCTAAATTGTCTAGAAATGCAGAAGTAAAAGTAATTCCTGGATGTAGTACTGTAGCTACGTCATCACCTACATCTATAACTCTCCCCAAGTCTATTTATTTTGGTGTGCTTGAGAGAATTTTAACATACAATTACTTGTAATTAAATCTTTATTGTGCATTTGCCAAGGGAAGAGCACAGTAATCGTTTATCTACTACCAAATAAGTGTCAATGCTAAAAACATACATACATGTAATATTATATAAACCAAGCATGTCATATTTAGTAATATATATGTATGTGCATATACATCTATGCATGTGAGAGCAATTAATATCAAAAGAGGTCATGAATGAGATTTGGAGAGAAGGGGAAGATAGAAATGTTTTAATTATATTATAATCTCAAAAATAGGAGAAATAATAAAACAAGAAGTTAAAATCTTGGTTTCTCCTACCACTTATCCTTTAAAAATATTTTTAAAAATTTCACACACACACATATATATGTATATGTATATATATATCCATACTCTCATATATGTATATATGAGGATCTGTGCATGCTTACATGCACACGTGTGTGTGTGTGTGTGTGTGTGTGTGTGAGAGAGAGAGAGAGAGAGAGAGAGACAGAGAGAGAGACAGAGAGCAGAGAAAGAGAGAGAGAGAGAGAGAGAGAGAGAGAGAGAGAGAGAGAGAGAGAGAGAGAGAGAGAGAGAGACACTTGTGTGAGTGACAGGGCTGGAATCCAATGGACCTGGAGTTACAGGGGAACTGAACTCCATCCCTCTGAAAGAGTAGCAAGTGCTCTTAACTGCTGAGCTATTTCTCCAGCCCCTGCCTTTTTTCTTTTCATCCTTTCCAGAGTATTCCATTTTTTCATTATGAGCTATATCACATCTCCTATATTTGTGTGCCCAACACTAAGTAAATAAAACATTGATAGGGAAATAACATGAGCATATTTCTTAATTAAATTCTTGGTTAGTGCCATAAGAACAATAAGGTAACCTTCTACTATGGAAGATATAAAATAACCATTGTGTGCACAGGACCTGATTGATGAAATTGTGTTGACTGGTGACCAGAGACGTCATACAGTAAACTCTCTTATCTTCGTTCTTCTTTAAACTCGTCAAACTGTAAGGACATCCCTGTAACCATTTCCTTTCTGACAGGCCTCATGGACTCCCTCTAGTTTCTAATGGGATGCTGTACTCTCATGTTAGTTTGAGTAATACACTGAGGAAAATATGATCCAATAATAGCACAAAGACACAGTTTAATATAGCATATAGCATACAACGAGACTTCAATTTTCCACTTCTTATTCTAGTCTTAACTTCTATTATAAACACATTTATTAAACTTACTTTTCTATTTTAAGAACTTTTCTCTACTAACTAGTTATTTTATATCACTCATCGTTTTTAAATTGAATATTCAATTAGGATATTTATTTAGGAATATTTTCTATGTAATTAGGAACATTTATTTCCCCTTTACAAGTTTTGATTCCAAGGGTTTGAGATGTTGAATTATAGAAGTTCATGGAGAGCCATGCTGTACTCTCAGACCCACCTCAGGTCACACTGTCCATGCATCAGCTCCAGTCTATTGAGTGACCTAGTTAGTCCCCTGCTCGTTTACACCGTCCACACCCTCCCAGGCTTAGCGGGGGTCACTTAACTTGTACAGTAGTTCAGCCAGATAAACGTAGATTTAGCTTTTACAAAGATCCACAACTAGTCATAAATGCAGAGGATAAATGACTGAGGGGTTCGGAGCAGCAATTAGTATATCTGCATCACATATGGTTCTGGAAAGATCTCGCGAGATGGGTAGAAACATTGTAAAGGCCAGATAATCAGGAACCCGGCTTTCATATAGCGTCTTCTAGACATAACGGGGAAGTTTTACCCTGCAACTCTCAAAAACATAATTGCTTAGAGAAGAATCATATAACGGCATAAAGAAAGCAGGAGTCGTCATGACGGCATGTGTAGGGGAAATTTCACAAGGCCCCCACCCTTAGATGAAAAGGCACAGAAAATCAAGGATGCCAAGAGGAGAATCTACTTTCTCCAAAAAGAATCCCCAGATATGCTATCTCATCCCTAAGAGATTATTCTAAATGTGTATATGTCAGCGATATTAAATGAACTCAGGTGTGTATGTGTGTGTGTGTGTGTATGTGTGTGTGTGTGTGTGTGTGTGTGTGTGTGTAACAGTAATAAGAAAACTTGAATTTGACAAGGAATAGTAGGAGACAGGATGAGTTAAGAAAGGAGAGTGGGAGATATCGCCATGGTTCAGACACAATATTCATGTATGAAACTCTCTTAAAATACTTAAAATTTTATGGTTAAATGTATTTCATTTCTTATATCCAGAAGACTTGTGCATGTCTATTTTTATTTTGTTTGAACATGATTATGTAAATCATTTTTGCCATATTTTAAACAATTAAGATTTAAGTAAATGCTCACTGGGGCTGGGAGAGCTCAGCAGTCTAGAGCTCGCAGAGCTATTGTGAAGACCTGAGTTTTGTTTCCAGCCCCCAAGCCAGGTGACTAACAATAGGCTGTAATCGCAAGTCTAGGAAATCAGACATCCCCAGCTTCTGGGAGCAACGGCCCTGAGTGCACAAACCGCATAAATACACATAAGTAAACATAATTTTAAAAAATGTAATAAATTCACATTGATGATGAGAACCTAGTTAAAAGCACTCTGAGGAGACACAGGATTTTTAACATCCGAATACAGCATCATATTTTCAACACATTTTGGCATTCCGAACATATTTTCTAGTGCATTTTCTTTCTTCAAAGTCCCTCTCCTCGTATGCTCCCTCATATCCTCTGTATGTTTAGTGAGTTCTCAAACAAGTCTCTTTTGTGTCTCTTTTGTTGTAAACACATTGGATCTCTGGCTGTCAGAACGCCTTCTCTTTTACTAGGTTATGTTGAGGACATTAGTAATGTTGGCTTTTTCTTTCTTGAATGAGAGGAGAAAGAAGGATACACGGTATTAGAATCAGAGAGCAAGAAGGGGATGAGCCCTCTGACTCCTCTTAGAATTTTAAACTAAGCCTTACAGGGGAAGAAAAAAGAAAGACTTCTCAAAGTTGACCCAAATATATAGGGGAAATCACAGTATAAGACTTAAGGGTTTTAGCTGAAAGCCCTATATTTGAGAATTACTGAAGGAGTTTAATATTATTGTGTAGTTTATGTAGCCTGCCGTGTGTGGGAACTTGCCGATACAATGCATGCAGATTCATCTGCGCACCTCCCCAGTCACACACATTGGCTGTTGGATATGGTGGTGGTATCACAGAGAGTGAGTTAGCATCTGTTCAACCCTGAGTCAGTGACATATGCTGTGTCTTATTTTGACTAGCTAGTAGTTTGAGATTCAAAAAAATGTGATCTTAGGAAAATACGACAAAATTACATTTTAGTACTCAAGAGATTTGTGTTTGTGGGACTATTTCGAACACGAATCCTTTATTTTGAAATAGTGCCAAAATTATGTCATCTTGCTTTTTCTGTAAATTTTTGGAAGAGACTCATCTCTTCCTTTTTTATTATGGAGTACTAGTATTATTCAGGCCGAATTTCCTAATTCAATCGTATCTGTAGTTTGCTCTGTGTCTTTTAATAATTTCTTTATAAAAGCATCGACTTTCTTTTATCATCTAGAATTTAAGCTTGGCCACAGAGATGCTAGGATCCTTCTTTTTCTACTTAGTATTATCATACCTGTGAGAACATGTTAGATGGTTCATAATTCTTTTACAAAAATTTTATTTATTGTGTTTATAGTATATACGTGGATGTCAGAGAGCTATCAATTGAAGGCCCATTCTCTCCTTCTACCAATGGAGCATCTGATGGTCAAACTCAACTTGTCACAGGACTGATATTTTAATCTCTGAACTATTCTGCCAGTCTCAATAATAATTTAAAAAAAATCAATGTTTTTTAGTCTTGAATCATGTTTTGTGCTTCATTGGCATGTAGTAAAAGAAAATTAAGGGAAAAAGAGATATATTAGTCTAAATTAAAATTTTATAATAGAAGGCTGGAGAGAAAAGGCTCATTGGTAAAGAACACGTGACTATTCTGGAAGAACCAGGATCAATTCTATGACTGTTCATAACAGTTCAAAAACATCTATAACTCCTAGTTCCAGAGGATCTGAAACAGGCGTCTGGCCTCAGAGGACATTTCATGTTATGGTTCACAGGCATGCATGTAGGCAAAACATCCATATACTTAAAGTAATAACACCTTGGGAAACATTTTTAAAGATGAAAAATTTCATGTAGACTAGAAAGAAAAATTTTCTATCAAAATGTTGAAAAAATACTTATTAACTAGGATTCCACAAGCATATTATTTTGTGTCAGCAATGTTTGCTTTTCTTCCGAATAGGTTTTAAGGTCCTCTGTCACTGAAAAACCGGAAGGTTTCAGACAAACGTTTTACAATGTTCTGTCTTCATAGAATGAAATGCAATTCTTTGTTAATTGTTGATAGCTGATAACACTTCCAGAAAAACAGAACAAGAGTCTCAACTTCTACTGAGATTTAAATTTTAATATTTTGATGACTTGTCTTTAATGGATAAAGTGAGGGTTTTTTTTAATCACATGTAAGTAAATGTACAAAAATCCTTTCAAAACTCATGCATGCACTATGGGTACAAAAGTAGCAGAATAAGTATTTGAGAATATTGGGGCATTATGAGATATTGAGAAAAAAAACAGCTATTGTGTTTCATTTTCATTTAGTTTTCAAAAGGGGAATGTTGGCTTTGTTAGGTTGGATTATTATAAGTTTTATTTCTGCTACATTTTATCACAGTGCACACTGAGCATAAATAAACTCTGGTATGCTAAACCTAATAGCAATTAGACTGGAAGTGTTTGTGTTTCATCACTGTGAACTTCGCAGACATGTTTCCATGACAACCTCCATGCTGGTTAAGACAACCAGAGGTGATCAACAGTTTACGTATTTTTTTTCACTTGTAAGAATGGAATTTGTGTTGACAGTTTTGGCCTTTAATAGCACTTTTGTTCCATGTGAAAGTATTTGTTTACCAGATCATATGCTGCTAACTGTCAAGACGAAGTGGAGTGACTGCTTTGATAAAAGACTGCATTAAAATTTTGAGTCTTTGAGTCTGAAGCTCTTTTACTCTAATTATCCCCATCAGTAATGAAGAGTTCATTTGCTTCAGTACTCCACAAATAACAGTTTATTAAGACCAAGTAGAAAATCAAGGGATCGCGATTTTGTTTGACCATCTGAAAATGGAAATTCTTTTAACTATATCTCTTAAAGTTTCCCTTGTGTGCACGAATTCATGTGTGTGCACATGTGTTCACTTTGAAAATAGTATTTAAGTGACATCTTTGCAGGTGGTTGTTTGGACAGTGTTAGTGACTTTTCTCACTCCATTCACTTCCCCAAAATAATGGTAGTCCTGTAGTAGTGTCTGTTAATATATCTGGATTAAAAAGACATGCATAAAATAGAGATAAAAATGGTAGCACCTTCAAGCAAAAATTACTAAGATTCTCTTGCTGGTCAAGGAACTGGGAATCTCTATATTTCTGGCTTCATTTTCTATGTCTCTGTTTCTCTGTCTCTGTGCTTCTGTGTCTCTGTGTCTCTATTTTTCTCTGTCTCTCCCTCTCCCCCCATCCTGCCTCTGTGTAATTATACAATTTCGATAGTGCTATTGCAACAATTGGGGATAGGTCAGGGTACAGCTTCTGGTCTTGATTTTTGCATTCCACATTGTCTGAGACAGGATCTCAGTCACATGTTCCTTTCCTCTTCTTCTCTCCCACCTCTCCACTTTGGGTTCCCTTCTTTCTCTGGCATATGCTTGTACATATCTAGCTTGCACAAGATCTAGCCTAGTGGTGGCCTCTGGTGATTTTCCTGCCTGAGCTTTCCATCTTCCTGTAGGTGTTCTGTGACTACAAATATGCACTACATGTCTGGCTTTTATGGGAAGTCTAAGCATTCAAACTCTATAGTCTTTATACATGTACAGCAAGAGCATTCTCCGCTGAGCCAGGCTCTCCATCTTTACACTTAAATAGAGGTTATCTGATGTTGAAGACATGTCTACCATGATATTTTAAAATTAAACACGTGTGTACAGTATTAAACGATTGGAATTGTGAGCATTTATTCCTCAGAGCTCTATGAATTTCATGGGAAAGTTGGGAGCATTTGTTCCCATTATTCACACAGGAATTTGTACTCATCTCTTCCTGTCAATTGACTCCATGATCACAAACCAGCAGTGTCAAATATGTGAGAAATGAATCCTTTTGAGGGAAAAGTTAGTTATATTAAATGCTTTTATATTATTAACACATGTAAAATAAGCTCTTCGGTTTCAAAAATATAATTTATTTATTTTAGTTAGGCTTTTTACCCTTGAACATATGTCTTTACAGCAAAGTAAAGAAAATGGTTTCTAGCATTGTAACAGATCACAAAATCAATGCTAAATTATAAATTAATCAAAATTATCATTATCTTTCTCAAAATTATTTCTTGAAATTAAGTAAGTAAAGTGGTATTTATGTAGGCTAGCCTGCATTTTACTTCATTTTTGTGTAAGCAAAATGATGCTAAATTCCTTCATTTTCTTTCAGTCTTTATCTTGACATCATCATCATCATCATCATCAGCAATCAGTCATCATCCACTCAATCACAAAACCTAGAAATCTGAATTCAATCATTCATCCACTCGGTTCTTTTCAGGAACTGAAGATGTAGGAGAAAAGAAAGAACAGCTAATTTTTCCCTATTTGTAACTATATTCTGATACAAAGAGTACAACAATAACGCAACCCTTTAAAGATGCAGAGTGTAAGATGGAGCTGAGGGCTGCGGAGAAAAATAAAGTTAAAGAAAAATGGTAGTGTGAGTATGTGTGGTGTGCGTGTGTGTGTGTGTGTGTGTGTGTGTGTGTGTAGAATGTAAGATGGAGCTGAGGGCTGCGGAGAAAAATAAAGTTAAAGAAAAATGGTAGTGTGCGTGTGTGTGGTGTGCGTGTGTGTGTGTGTGTG
>JADRCD010224260.1:35506-46897 GCA_019843815.1 Montemys delectorum | reverse complement strand
TGTGTGTGTGTAGAATGTAAGATGGAGCTGAGGGCTGCAGAGAAAAATAAAGTTAAAGAAAAATGGTAGTGTGCGTGTGTAGTGTGTGTGTGTGTGTGTGTGTGTGTGTGTTGGGGAAGGTGGTTATGTAGCATGATCAGGAAATAGTCACTGAAATGGTAACGCCTTTTGTCTGGGAGACCCTCTTGAATAGGTTCAAAACTGAATTGGTGAACAATTGAAGTGCTCACAAACCTTGTCATTTTATAGTCTTCCTCACTTCACAAACTATAAATGATATCCAGCCAATGTCAAGATTTAAAACAAAACAAAACAAAACAAAACAAAACAAAACACCCCACAAATCCATTTTAACTTCTGTTAAATGAAGGATTGAGCTATATGTGAATTCTGAAATGTAATGATACTAAGGATGAGGGAGCAGCTGTGCGTTAAAACATTTGTGCCCCTGGCAATTTTTAAGCAAGGGTAAGCTGGCTGTTATAATTACCACAAACCAAGGGAGCCAAAACTTGTTAGGAGATGGGGTCTCTAACTTCAGGCTATGTGGGTTATGGCACATCGTGGGGGGACTTCTGAGAAGATGAGCAACAATGTGGTGGCCACTTTTCTCAGCTTTCTGATCCTTTAAGAGATAATTGAAACAATCGACTTCTAAAGAAGGTTTACTCTGTATCAGTCAGGTATTGTCAGAGCCTCTCAGGAGACAGCTATATCAGGCTGGCTTGTCCTTCCTTCAGTCTCTGCTCCATAGTTAATCTCTGCCACTCCTTCCGTGGGTATTTGGTTCCCCCTTTTAAGAAGGAATGAAATGTCCACCTTTTGGTCTTGCCTTCTTCTTAAGTTTCTTGTGGTTTGTGGGTTGTTCTTCCTGTATTCCGAACTTCTGGGCTAATAACCACTTATCAGAGAGTGCATACCATGTGTGTTCTTTTGTGATTGGGTTACCTCACTCAGGATGATATTCTCCAGATCCATCCATTTCCCTAAGAATTTCATAAATTCATTGTTTTTAATAGCTGAGTAGTACTCTCTTGTGTAGATGTACCACAGTATCTGTATCCATTCCTCTGTTGAGGGACATCTGGGTTGTTTCCAGTTTCTGGCTATAACAGCCATTCCTTGAACTGAGTACACGGCCCCCAATGAAGGAGTTAGAGAAAGGATCTATGGAGCTGAAGGGTTTGCAGCCCCTTAGGATGAACAACAATATGAACTAACTAGTACCCTCAGAGCTCCCAGGGACCCAACCACCAACCAAGGACTATACATGGTGGGACTGATTGTTCTGGCAGCATGTGTATAGTAGAGGATTGCAGATTCGATCATGAATAAGAGGAGAGGACCTCGGCCTTGTGAAGGTTTTGTGCCCCAGTGTAGGGGAATGCCAGGGCCAATAAGTGGGAGAGGGTGGGGTGGCAGGCATGGGGAGGGGGGATGCAACCGGGATTTGTTCTTGTTGTTTTTGTTTGTTTGTTTGTTTTTTTGGAGGAGAAACTGGGAAAGGATAAATTTACATATAAATAAAGAAAATATCTAATAATAATAATAAAAAATAAGATTTACTTTGTTTCTACTTGTAATGATGTCTTCCACTCTTGCATTGACGTAGACACTACATCATTGCAGGGGCTCTGCAATGGATTGGAAAAAAAAAATCTTTCATGGCCAGGAAGTAAAAACAATGGAAAGAATGGGAAGAAAGGCACAAAACCCTTCTAGGACATGTCCTCTAAGGATGTAAAACGCTGCATTAGGCTCTGCCTCTTAAAGCTTCCATTATATACCATTACTGCCATGGGCCAGAGACAAATGTTTTAATATACTAACTTTAAGGAAAATGTATCCAAACTATAGCATCTCTCAACTCCTCTCTTGTGGTTGCTGTTTAGATGGTAGCTTGCGGGAAGGGATGAAGGCAGTAGAGCAAGCATGATATGATTAGTTAGGAATTTCTTGCAAGAATCTCAATAAGAAATAATAGTAATTTGAACTGGGAACAAACATAATGAAAAATTACCAAATTGCAGAGATATTTTGCAGGCTTAGCCTATGAGTTACCCTCACAGAATTAATGGGGTACCCAGAACATGGAGAGGAGTTACAGTTAGTTGATCCAGGATATATGGACATGAGACCTGACAGCATAAAAGTCTTTTTTGGGGGAGGGGGGTGTGGGGAAATAGTAGACCTTATCTTGGTATATCTAAGAAATTTATCCACAGAATTAGCCAGAGATGTTAAGTAAGGATCTGGAGTTTAAAACAGAGATGATGTAAAGAGAAAAAAAGAAATTCTTTGAAATACCTACATTACCAAAGAAGGGTACTAGAAAGAAGCTGTGTACAGACTGAGGCCGGAAGAAGGACCGGATAATAATTAAGTACACCAGAAATAGTTAAGGAATCAGAAATAAGGCATGAGAATTATTAAGAAAACTCAAGGAATATATACATATATTTGAGATTTCACGTATGTAAGCTTTTTAAGAAAATATGTGATTTATGGTGTATAATGCTCATAAGTGAAGAAAAAAATTGAAGTTTTCTTTCAAGAACTCTATTGAAGCAAAGGTGTTGCAATGGCTACAGGAGAGGATCAAAGAGACATGGGGATGAAAATGTGAAAATGGGTATTCCACAACATGCCACTGTTCTGAACTTCATGCATTTGTTTGAATAAAAGTATAATTATTGTATGTTTCCAAAAGGACCTTCTAAGATTTAAGTTGTTTTTATGCATTTTATGTGTATAAGTGTTCTGTTCCCCAGGTATATGCCTGATATTCAAAGAAATTGAGAGAAGGCATCAGATCTCCTAGGACTGACGGTGCAGATGGTTGCGATCTGCCCAGTGGGTGCTAGAAAGTGAACCTGGGTTGTCAGCAGGAGCAAAAGATGCTCTTTACCACAGAGCCACCTTTTCCCAGCACCACTCACAGATTCATCTTTAGAACATATTTTAAAGTTTATTATAAAGAACTTACAAATAAAAAAATATCATCCAGCAAAGTAATCCAGATCCAAAGTCTGTGCATCTTGGTGAATTTATTTATAGTTTTTGTGAATAGCTAGAAGCTGTGAGGCTTCACATTAGACTGTCACTATAAAAATATATTTTATGCATTTATTTACAACACACACAAAAGTTATGACAGTTAAAACTAGAAAAAGTCTTACCTTTACAACCTTATCCATGTCTTATGTGTCCAATCCTCTGATCTCTGACTTGTAGTTTTTCTTTCTTTCTTCCTTTCTCTCTCTCTTTATACTCTCTGACTGTCTTTTTTCTTGTTTCTGACCAGTTTAGCTGATGTCTTTGCTTCAGGGTTTCATAGCACCATTCTGAAAATGCTAGTTTCTGTGGCATACAATTTTAGGCTTTTAAATTTAATCATGAGCATTATCTTATTAAAATAAAATTTAAAGATAATTTAATGATCACTATATGAAGATACATTTTGTATAAGCATTAACTGTTTTTTCTAAACAATATTAAGTTGCTTGTTTTCCTTTTTATGCATTTTTATTAGTTTTTTGACATCTTTTCTAAATGTTTTGATAATAATCATCATCTCCCAACTTTTTTCATATCCACTGCCCTTCCTCACCCAGTTTTTTGTCACTTAAAAAAAATTCTTCAGGACCAATGTATGCTTTTCAAGTATTTTAAGCCATGTGGTCACCTAATAGAGAGTGGTTGAATTATCTAGAACTAAACTCTCAGAAAAAAAAAAAAAAACTTTTTCCCAGAATCAAAAAATTACCAATAGCTCTGTGGTTAGGGGTTGTATTGGGTACCCAACTCTCTTTGCCATTGTCAGATTTGGTCTGGCTTGGATTCGAACAGGTTTCTACATCTTTGCCTAACTCCTGAGAGTTCATATATGTAGCTTTCTTGCTGTGTCCATCACACAATGTTTCCTGGTAGTCATCTACTGACTTTATCTTGTACTCTTTCTAAACCCTGTTCTGCAATGGCCACTGAGCTTTTAGGGCTAAGGACTCATTAGTCTCTTATGTTCTCTATTTTGGCCAGTTGCAGGTCCTACTATAAGTCACCATCTTCTTAAAATAGAATCTTCTCAGGTGACGTGAGAAGGTACATAGATCTATGTATATAACAAAAAATTATGAAGAGTTGAGTGTTATGTATGTCCATGTAGCAGCATCACAGTTGTAAGCTCTTCCCTAGAGCATATGACCTATGTATCTATATGTTCTTAGACCAATAGTGCCAGGTATGGGATTCATCATCTGTAGTGTGCATTAAGTCCAATCACAGTGCTCTCATTTATTTCTATCATATTTATGGCACAATTTATTGTACATGTGAGCTTGTTCTGCCAGGCCAGTCATTACTGCAGCTTTCAGGGTTCATAGCGTCGTATTATCAAGGGTTTACTTTCCTCTCCTGGTAGCTCATACAGCTTCTTCCCACACTACGAAAACTAGCCAGGGTGACTGAAGTCTGTCAGTACCAGTTTTCTTCTGTCATGGCCTGTGTGGTTTCTTCAGCAATAGAGTCTTACAGTTAAGTTCTGGGGAGTAACCAAGAATAATTATTCTATTGTCACTAATAGGTACCACAATGTGTAATGTTCGGGGGTGGGGTCTATGGAATCAACAACATCAAAAGAGGAAACCCATTCTTGGCACTGGCTTCTGAATAAGCTCTCCTCGATGTGTCGCAGGGACATTGCTGGCCTACCAGAGGATAACTTTGAAGGTTTCCTTTCTTATTGTAATTAAGACCATCAGTCACGGAATTTGTGCTTTATGCCTGCGTGCTTGCTACGGGATTTTCATAATTAGGATGTATGTATATAGGCAGAGCTGTGTTAAGGCATGAGGACACATTTCCGGATTTCTCAGAGTTCCTACCAATTTCTACCCCTTTACCGTTACCAAATTGTGGTTTCCCGGTTTTCATTAAAATCAGATTTTATTCCTTTTAATCTTATGGCTAATTAGATGACTTATGTGATAAATTCAATTTAATTATTTCTTTCGGATCTTCACTATATGTAGACCTAAATTTATTATTTTAGGGGAAGAGCAACTTGAAGTGGGAAGAAGGCAACCAGCAGGTTAATATGGAGCTAGAATAACAAGTTTGTGGTGGGATTGTCCTTGCTCTTAGCTATTCCAGGAGTGCTGGGATATTTTTTTTTCTAAGCTAGAATAACAATATATACTTGAGGATGTGTTTACTTTACGCTCAGCTTTTTTTTCACCCTTCCATTTTTAAAATATAACGTCTCAAGGGAAATGTTTTTCACTTGTTTGTTTGAGAACTATGTAAGGAAAATATATAAATCCTGGGTACATATAAGACAGTATCTTTGAAATTTAAAAGCACTAAATACAACCATCCAAGGAATGAAAAATGAGGGACATAAGTTTTAAAAGTGAGTCTGATTTCAATTCCCGATCTCTCCAATACGTTTAACAGGAAGGGGTGGTGTATTTTGTCAAATGTTTTCTGTGCATCTAAGGAGATGACCATGTGATTTTTTTTTGTTTGAGTTTGTTTATATAGTGGATTGCATTAATGGATTTTCATATATTGAACCAACCTTACATCCCTTGGATGAAGCCTACTTGATCATGGTGAATGATGGGTTTGATATGTTCTTCGATTCAGATTGTAAGAATTTTATTGAGTATTTTTGCATTGGTATACATAAGTGAGACTGATCTGAAGTTTTCTTTTTTGGTTGGGTCCTTGTGTAGTTTAGGTATCAGAGCAATTGTGGCTTCATAGAACAAGTTTGGTAGTGTTCCCTGTTTCTATTTTATGGAATAGTTTGAGGAATATTGGTATCAGCACTTCTTTGAAGGTCTGGTAGAATTCTGCACTAAGTCCAACTGGCCCTGGGCTTATTTTGATTGCGAGGTTTTTAATGATTTTTTCTATTTCCTCATAAGATATGGGCCTGTTTAGATAGTTTACCTGGCCTTGATTTACCTTTGGTATGTGGTATCTGTCTAGAAACCCATCCATTTCATCTAGATTTTCCAGTTTTGTTGTGGATAGGCTTTTGTAGTAGTTTCTAATGATTTTTTTTTAAATTTCCTCCCTTTCTGTTGTTATGCTTCCCTTTTCATTTCCAATTTTGTTAATTTGGTTACTGTCTCTGGACCCTTTAATTAATTTGGCTAGGAGTTTATCTATCGTGTTTATTCCTTCATAGAATCAATAAAAACCAAAAGCTGTTTTTTTTTCAGCTCATTTTTTAAGAACTTAACTTCTGCAACCACTGAAAGAGAAAAGTTTAAATATCACTCATAAAAATCCGAAGTCAGACGCTGTGATAAAATATCCTCACAACAGCAACTTCACGTAAAGTTTATTGGGCTCCCAGTTTAAGGTTCCAGTCAGTTAGGGAAGGCAAGACATCAGGAACTTGATGAAGCTGTTCACATTGCATCCTCAATCATGAGGAGTCAACAATGCTTGCTCAGTGAGGATTCTCCTTTTTGTACAGTCTGGGAATGGAGCTATCCTCATATAGAGACGATCTTCCCACTTCAGTTATCTGTTAGTAGTCTCTCCAAGGCACACCTAGCCGTTAACTAATGTGCATGTGCATGCCTGCATGCAGTAAATGTTGTCTTCCCGGGTGATTACTGATGCTTGTCAGGTTGATAGTCAAAGCTAACCGTCACAAGTGTATTGGTAAAGGTATTTTGGTTTGTTTCAACAACAGTTTACTTTTTGAGTAGGTTGCGAATCCTGTTTGGATGGTTAAGTTTTTCTGCTGACAGTAGTCTCTTTGATAGTAAGATGTGAGAACATTTGCTATAACTTGATGCTCCTGCAGAGAGTGCAGTGACTCACTTACTGGCACTAGAAGTTGCTCCCCTCATTCTACTAGTAAAGCAATTCAGATTGCCTCTTGTGATTTTAAGAGGAGGAAGGAGGTCTGACCCCTACAGTGTGCCCAAAGGTAAGGGCCAGGAGCACTGAGCAAGCAGCAGTAGTTGTATTGTGGAGAGATGACTGGAATGTTTTTCGTCACTCACAGAACTAAACTATGTGAGAGTGACTGTGACATCAGCGACTGTTATACTCAGCTTTTCACCATTCCTAGAGTGGGCCAATTTAAGAAAACAGTGAAATAAGCCTTTGACTCACTTGCATATGGGCCTATGTTTCGGCATATTTTCCATTTCTGTTTTTAAACAGTAGTTGCAAAGTGAGTTGGACGATGTTTTCACTTATAAAGTTAACATAAGCACCATTTCTCGTCATCCTTAAGTGTTTAAATTTCAGCACATTGTACATCTTAGATGTTGTATTCCATTAATATAAATAATACAAAAAGTATTTTGTGATATCCCACAAGTACAGGCTGAATTATATTACAATGGCAATGAAAACTCTTTTTCAGACATTGCAATGCTGCCCCATCTGAAGTTGCTTATTCTTACTTTCTCTTTGAAAAACACCATGCTTTTTTGTAAATATTCTCAATGTTAGAGATTTATATTGCAATGTATTTTTACAGAGGAAGAGTCATCAGGAAGAAGCTACAAATTCTACCTGAAAATTAAAAGTTACTCCGAGTGTAACATAGCAGAGCTGTTAACGTGAAAGAATGATTAAATGGCTAAGAAATGAATGAAATTCTATTTTTAACCTCCTAAAACACTTTGAAATGTTCACACTGGCGTTTCTATTGATGCGTGCTTTGCTGGCATGCTTTGAATCACTCACCAGACTCCAGAAGATTAAGAGGTCTATCTGAGGTTCAGGTTGCCTCCCCAAAGGGGTGAAATAAGATTGTTTTTTTAAACTATGACATTTAATTTTACCATTGTAATAACATAAAGGCTAGTATAAAGCATTTATGTGGAATATCCTACTGTATTAAAATTTTAAATAAACCTTTTAGGTAGACCTTGAATATTATGCTAACAGTAACCTGAAGTTCATCATTATAAGAAGTGAAATATTTACACATATTTTAATAGTTTTGACCATACATAATTTTATCACAAAAGATTAAAATGATTACCTTTTCACATTGCCTTTGAATTTGAATTTTAAAATACATAACAAATTAAGTAATATAGAATTTTTTATCGTATCATAGGAAATTTGGAATGCATAGAAACAGCACGTCAATCATCAAGTAGTAAACTTTTAGCAATTCTCACTTTCTTGAAACTTTCTTATTCAAGGGATTCTGTTATCTTGAAAGAATTATTGGGAGTATATGCAAGTAATATTTACATGTTTCTTTCAAAACCTTTCGATGTGAGGGGCTTGAGTCTTTTTAAGGCAGCAGTTCTCTGCCTGTGGGTCATGACCCCTGTGGAGGTCACCTATCAGATAGTTGGCATATCACATATACAGACGATGATACATAACAGTAGCAAAATAGCTACTATTGGAGTAGCAGTGAAATAATTTTATGGGTTGAAGGTCAACACTGCATGCAGAACTGAATGAAAGGATTCCAGAATTATGTAATTTGAGGACCACTGCCTTAAGATAATAATGAAATATTTTATATTACTAACGTTTGGTAACAGGTCTTTGGTACTTTGTGGGTTCCTTTTTCTTATGACCTTCCCTGCCTTCTTTTTCCACCCTCACAACCTCCTAACACTGGGTAGGAGAGAATAAAGCACATGGGGGGATGGGGGCAGCCGTACTCTTAGATTACTTCCTCATCTTCTCTGTCAGGATGTTTAATTTCTTCTCCTCATCTCTTTGCTCATGACTACTTGAAAAACCAGAACAAACGGCAGCAAACATTGCTCAACTATTTGCTGGCCAAGCAGCCCCTTGTATTAGGGTTCTAGTCCTTATATACCCTTTGAAAAGTCTCCAGAATTCCAAACATCACACTTGCAAAAACTATCTGCAGCTGGCAAAATCACACTCCTGCTAAAGCATGAGGCAAATCATAGTCAGCTGTTGTAGTAGTAGTATAGTAGTCCCATATCCTACACTTGGCATAAAGATGAAAACACACTCTTATAATATCTATGGGTATCTAAGGAAATCACATTTATCATTACAAACTATTCTTTAGACAACGAGAAACCTATTTGCTGTATGTGCTTATACTGAAGTGCTGGGTACCACTTAGAATGGTGGTTTATATTTAATTTATAGCCAGATAGTATACAAATTTTGTTCCTCCTAGACTTACTTAATTTCATTGACTTGAGAAAGTTATTCAGATATATTTTTTTGGGATAGCTATAAAGTAGATAATGAATTTTAGTAAGTAGATAGTCTTTCTTGCACCTTACCTTCTGCACAACCACAGTGATTTTTTTTAAAGATTTATTTATTATTATAAATAAGTACACTGTAGCTGTCTTCAGACGCACCAGAAGAGGGCGTCAGATCTCATTACAGGTGGTTGTGAGCCACCATGTGGTTGGCTGGGGTTTGAACTCAGGACCTTTGGAAGAGCAGTTGGTGCTCTTACCCACTAAGCTATCTCACCAGCCCCAACCACAGTGATTTTTTAAGCCCATCATGTATTTTCTTAATCCAAAGTCCATAAATGCTCACAAGAAGGGACAGATAGATGAACAAGTCACTGTATTGATTGGTGTAGGCAGCTGTAGATTGGACAGTCTGTTGCATTATTGCTGAAGCTGGAAGGTAGAAGAGGCAAAGGCATTGACATTTGTTCTATATATCAAGTGAATTTTATTTACATACCTTTAAAATTGGGAACATCTTTATGATGGTTGTGCATATTACAAAAAGAAAAAATTTGGGGGGATGCTAATTGCTAGTTTGACACAATGATATAAATTTGTCATGGCATTTGAGAAAAATGATAGGTATTGCCATTGTTGTGTCTTGACAGGCAGGAAAAACAATAGACATGTTACTTGGCAACTGTCTAAAACAGAGTTATTACCAACACAGAGTCATGGAGTCTCTGGGTTGGAAAGTATCTTAGAGGTCATCCAGTTCAGAGTCCTGCTTCACAGATGACTATCTAGCTTTGGTCAGATCCTTTCTACTCTGCTAAAGAGAATTGCATAATTAAGAAGTCCTTAAATTCATTTTTTTTTAAATGGCTTTATAAAAATTCTACATCACTGATTAAATTACATGACATTTAAAAATGTTTTTTCTACACTTTTAAAAAATTAATCATTTTATTTCTTTACGTTTCAAATGTTATCCCCCTTCCCATTCTCCCCTCTATGAACCCTTGTCCCATCCTCCTCCCCTTTGCCTCTAAGAGGGCGCTACTCCACCCACCTCACCCCTCTAGGATTCCCCTTCTCTGGGGCATTAAAGCCGCCACAGACCTAAGTGCCTTGCCTCCCACTAATGTCAGATATGGTCTTTAAGTCTTCCAGTATAGAGAATATGACATACATTATACCTGATAATGAGATAATTGAGATTTATTTTTAGCCTGTTCTTAATCTTAATAAAATATTATTACATTTCTCTCTCTCTCTCTCTTTCTGTGTGTATGTGTGTGTGTGTGCATGCGCGCGTGCCTGCGTGCACGTATGCATGTGTGTGTGCACTAGTGTACCTGTGGAGGTTAGAGGACAGTATAAAGGAATTGTTTCTTCCTCTTCTCCATATGGGTTTTGGAGAACAAACCCAGGTTATCATGCTTGGAGGCAAGCACATTAGCTTCCCAGTCACTTCCTAGTTCACTTGATCAATATTTTATTCTGTGAGTTTAAGATCCTTAACCATGAGACTCTTTAAAAAGGATCACAAAACGTATGTCATAGGGATACTATAGATTCTCTGACATCGTTTCACTTGACCAAGTTTAGTACATTCATTTTTGTAATACGTTTTCTTTTGATTTCTTCAGGTTTTGCCTTCTAGTGGTGTAATTGCAGTTATTGTTTAAGGTGTATATAGTTTGTGCAAAGGACTGGAGACACACATCATTAACATACTATAGTGAAACATTTTATATAGCTTATTATGGGAAATATTGCAGAATGTGGCTGATTCAGAATTGTAGATAATAATGACCGAGACATGTTATTCCCTGGGTTTTTCCAAGCACCCTCATATTGCTTCTTTGGGAGTAAAGTGAATAGGCTTTCCTTTCATAGCATAGATAAAAATGATAGATACAAACAGCAGTGTTGTGTTTTTCCGAGAACTGTTCCTTTGTAAGGAGAAGCTAAGGTTCTCAGTGCTACTGAGTCTGAGTCCATTTACCCCATAGTCTTTGTTTCTTTGTTTTGTTGTTTATTTGTGTTTTTTCAAGACAGTTGCACTATATAGTCTTGGCTGTTCTGGAACTCACTATGTAGACCAGGATGGCTTCAAACTTATAGAGATTTCTCTGCCTCTCTGCTCCTCTGCCCTTCTGCCCCTCTGCCCCCCTCTGCCCCCTCTGCCCCCTCTGCCCCCTCTACCCCC
>JADRCD010224260.1:0-35406 GCA_019843815.1 Montemys delectorum | reverse complement strand
CCTCTGCCTCTGCCTCTGCCTTGAGTACTGGGATTAACAGTATGTGTGACTATGCCTGGCTTAATTTCAAATATTTAAAAAAAAATTCACAATTTTGACCTACATTGAGACCCCTGTCACTGCAAAGCACGAGCTCAGCAATAGAGGAGCTTCCGCCATGTTTGATAACCTAAATTGATTCCTGAATCTCATGGAAAAAGGGGAGAACTGATTCCATAACAGCCAACAACAACTAAAATTTTAAAAGCTTTCAGGGCAATGTCCTGACAAGTATACATTTTGAATTGTGTACATTTTTGAACGAAAGCAAAGTTTTGACATAATTTAGTGAGAACATTTCTGAGTCTTATTTTATTTCAAATATTATAAACATTTTTAACACTTTGGCAGTTTGATTGCTTCTATATCATTTAACTTGATTTAGTTTCCAGTCCTTATTAGGTCCTTTTCCTTGACACCATAGTAACATCTTCTGTTGGTGCCTTTCTGGCATCTAGATGCTCTCTTCTTATCCTTGTAGGTTATCCTTCCTTGTCCTCTCTATCAGAACCCTTAGGAGTCTATTATTGTTGTTGTTGTTGCTGTTATTTTATTGTATTTTTTATCATTTCCATAGTCTTCTGAGGGCATAATTTTTTTAATCATAATTTTGCAAGTAATGATTGTTAGTTGGTGTATCAGCTCTTTCTTTCACTGAAGGTCATTCTTATGAATGTTGACTTTGTTTTTCTTTGCTTTTATTCTAATTGTGCTTCTGACCAATGTTCCAACCAGTCTGCTTTCTTTTCTGTATTCTTTAGTCAGAGAAAAGACCATACAGCAGATACTGACCACTACTATCCAATCATTAACTTCAGAAGCCATTTCAATATGCACTTTCATTTATTTACCTTAGTAAACTATTAAAAGAGATAGCAATTTGTATTTATTATCTCTCCTACTTGTTCCTTCTCCATTTCTCAGTAATTTTATTACTGGTAATTTTGGGGAGCTCCACTTGGGATATTACATGTCACTAGTAAAAACTAAGGTCCTCTCTAAGGGTAGTACATTTTATAAACAAAACAAAAATTAAACGGAATACGTTGAAGAAAGCCCAAGTTCAATTTTCTTAGAAGAACAAAAGAAAACAAGTATAAAGAAAATCCTGGGGCAGAGAAATTGTAAATCTCTATAGCCTCTCAAGAAAATGGGCATCAGGAAGACGGTAAGGCATGGCAGTTGTAAACAGGCAGATTGCAAAAGGAAATGAAAAGCGGTAACTTTGAGAATGAGTGGGAGCCCAGACTGCTCAGGAGAGCACACCCAGACAAAGGAGAAAAGGAGAAAAGCCTGCAGATTGAAGAAGCCTGGGCTCTGCAGATACTTCACTCAGAGTGTCTGGGAAGGAAAAGTAAGTTTTCTCTTAAAGGATCAGTACTCCTCTCTTGTTGTTAGCATGGCTTAAGGTGAACTTACACAACATGGGTTGTCCCTTAGCAATTGACCAACCCAACAAGCACGTTAGTTCTCCACCTTGGGCAGATTCCATTCTGTTGACCAGAAGGAAATAACTTTCCCTTCACAAGTCTACAAAGCTACTATCACAAATGGAATAATTGATATAAATAAATAATTTATAACAATGTGATATGTAATTTTTAGCTTAAGTTTCCCATACACACTAATTGAAAAGTATCTATTATAGTTTCACTGTGAATCCAAATTAAGATAACCTGTTCTTTTTTGGGGGAGGGAGATTTTCTTTTCTTTTTCTTTTTCTCTTATTTTGAGACTGGGTTTTTCTATGTAGATCAGACTGGCCTTGAACTCAGATTTCTGCCTGCCTCTTATCAAATGCTGGAATGAAAGTCACATGTCACCACCATCCAGAGAAATGAACCTTTTAAAAAGTAAATATAAATCCTCAATTTTTTTCATTCCAAATAAATGCTTCTTAGCATGCATTCGTAATTGGTTTAGTTTGAAAAACATCATCAATAACATTACAACTTTAACAATCACCAGAATTCTATTATTAGTTGCCCATTTGTTTGGGATATTTTTTATTTAGCAACACATTACATTCATTTAAGTAATATAATTATAAATTATAAATGATTTTAATCCTTTTTAGCCAAATACAAATTCTTAGCAGTAGACACTTCTTGCTATAACTATTTTATGTAGATATATATTAAAAATAAAGAAAATGTAATGATGGACAAAATTTGTATTAATTTCAATGCCTAAAATTAAGAAAATTATTTTTATCTTAATATTTTTTAAATACTAAAGGCATATGGACTTAAAAGGGAATTCAGTTGGCAAAGGGATTACCATGCAAGCATAAGATTGCGTCTTCAGAACTTGTGTGAAAAATGCCAAGTGTGTTGATAGAAATATTTTATCTCATTGAGAGAGAGACAGAGCCAGAGGTTTAGTTGGAGATCCAAGGCTGTTCTCTGGCTGTTCTCTTCTACATGCACACAAATGAATCACATACACACACACACACACACACACACACACACACCCTACAAAATTCTAAATACATAGGAAAATTTAATAAAAGAAAAAAAAAGATTTGAGGCTTCTTGGTCAATATATGTTTTAGCAATCTCAATAGCTTTTGTATACGTGTGAGAGAGAAAAAGATGCCTGGTCTCATGTAGCTGAGGCTGGCCTCAAACTCAGCACTCCTCTGAGAATGTCCTTGCCTCTTTGACCCATACTTCGGCTACTGCCTCCAAAGAGCTCCTGAAATGCCTGGTTTGTGTCATGCTGGGAATCAAACTCAGGGCTTTTGCAGGCGTTAGGTTGAGCTATGTCCTCAACAGCATTTTTTTAATTAGAAAATTTTAGGAGTTAAATGAGTACCATTTAGTCTGTATTTAGATTCTCCAATAGGAATCCGCTTTAAAGATTTAAACTGAAATAATAATGGTTAGGCATATTAATAAGTTTCTACTCTACTGATGACACCAACTGATCTGTATGACTGATTTGATTTTCTTCTGTTCTGTAATCTATATAATACACAATATATACTAGCCAGGGTTGTCTCTGTAGTACCCAGCCAGACCAGAATGGAGCCTGCACAGTTGGTGTTTGTGTATGTTTAAGTGTGTATGTTTAAGTGTGGTATTCTCTTTGTGTATGTGTTGCCATGAGAATATTTGGGAAACATTGCCCTAAGAATTCATTTCTACTTTTCTAATACTAAATATTGGAATTAGTTCCCCTCTGCTTTTCTATAAGTATTCAATGTACATATAGAAATATATGCCTTTTTAGATGTTGTTGGCTCCCCAGGAACCCACAAATCTGGAGTTAACTTCCACATACTGACATGTCCTGCTTTCTTTTACTTTAAAGACAGACCTTGGAAATTACTCTCTGTCATCGGAATGCCCTGTGGTACTTTATTACCCTTCAACTGTGTAGTGATGCTCATTAAATAGATGTACCATCATTGTTCACTGATGGTAATTAAAATAAAACAGTGTTAACACCTATTTAGAATAGATACTTTTACTTAGATAGTGTCTACTTTAACAAAGCAACCTTCTGAACTCAACACTGGCATGCTTTATTTATCTGGTGGTCACTTTTTCCTGCAGCAGTTTTCCTAACTATCAGCGCTCTCTCTCCCCGTGGCTGAACAGTTGCGTTTATAGCAGGGCTTTTATTGTGCAAGCAGAATGGTTTTGATCAGACTGTATTTACATGACAGCCTGGAACTGTGGCATTCGCTCAAGAACATTGTACACATTTAAAATATTGTCTAAATATTTATCCACATGATGGATTACTGCAGCTTAGCAAAGCCAGTTACAACCTACTGGGTAAATGATTTTCATTTTTAAAATTTTGGGAAGGCTTTAAAGGGATCATGATGAAGTCTCCTCTCCCTTGCTGGAGACAGCCACCGATTATTCCTTCTTTCTTCTTCTTTTAAATGATATTTTAATTCTGAAGTATTGATGTCATAAAACAAATGGAATTTTAAATCAGTTGCCATCAGGCATACATGTTTGTTTCTCCTTCCTATCATTCGATCAAGTGTTCTGTCAGGAAAAAAAAAACAAATAGAATTTTTGAAAAGCAAAAATATGGCAGCAAAATTGTGACATCCGTTGAGGCTAACATAAAAATGTAAAAGTACCCACTTGAGGTTGCAAAAGTATTTAAAATCTGTATTTCACTAAAATTGGAAAGCTTAATTTTTATTATAAATTATGGTTTGCTTTAGATTTGAATGATTCAAATGTTATGAAACTTTGAATTAAGAAGTTTTCATTAAATTTAAGCCAGTTTGACAATTTGGCAGCTCATGCTGTTTCTGTCCTTTTGCAGTGTAAACAAAGTTTGTGGTCTTAATAATAGAACATCAAGCTTAGGCAGATTATATTTGTGTGTATGTATGTGTGTGTATAGGTATATGTGCATGGTTATGTGTGCGACTATGTGTATACATCTGTGTGTATATGCATATATTCATGGGCATTTGTGTGTGTTTATGTGTAGGTATATGTATATATGTATGTATACGTGGGCATCTGTATGCATTTGTGCATATGCATTTGAGTGTATGTATGTATAAGTGTGCATAGGCTTGTGTGTGTGTGTTTAAAGGAGACGGGTGGGTTTCTTTTATTATCTGGTGGTGCTAGATTGTTTAATTTAACAAATCTTTTGTGTTTCTAAGCGATTGTCACTCCTTAAGAAAGTGCTGTGGATGATTTGTTTTATTTAAGCAGTAACAGTCACATCTAGACTTTGTACATTTGTGATGATAGCATCTTTTGACAAGTAAATTAGACCTTAGAAAGATCATCCAACCTCAAGCTTGGGTCATATGGTGCTGCTTTCTACAAACACCACTCGAAACAAACCGTTTTGGCCATGGTCCAACTTGAATTCTTTATTTTCACATAGAAGGAGAAAGGAGTAGCCTTTCATCTTAACAGGAATTGTTATATCCTCAAAAAAAAGTCCTTGTCTTAATTAAAGCTAAAAATAAGAGAGCTCTAAAAAGCTACAATGTAACTTCATTGTTTGTAAAATCTAAAACTGTATTTGACTATAACAATAGATTAGGACACAGATATGGTAACAGGAATCCTAGGATGTAGTTATTAAGCAGTGAAAATTGGAACCTGGGATGTGATACTGTTAATATAATATAGTATTGGGTACCTTACAGTGCACTAAAATAGTGAACAGAAATGTCTGTTAATGATCAATTATATATGTTAACTGTTCATGTAAGATTTCCTATTTAAGACCCTTTGTGGGAGCCTGATAGCAAAATCATGCAAAGTTGAGAACTTAACATATGGATAGAGGCGAGGCACTAGCTATCAATTGGTTCTTCAAACAGATTGTCATTTTGAACACACACTTCCACAGATGGCAGAGTTTCGGCTGCCCATCAGAGCGCCAATACCTTTGAGACAGCTGTTGCCCATAAACCTCCTTTACATGTTTTAGGTCAAGAGCAGACAAACCTGTTATAGCACCTGCTATTGAATATGTAAATGTGTTGTTTTGTCATTTCATTAAACAAGAAGAGGGAACAACAGTCTCTTGTGGTTGTAAATAAGTCTGGAACATCACCTAGAGGAAATGAAATCCAACAAAAAGACAAACTGTGATTTCTGTTGTATAGGCATGGGAGGTTGCTTCTATTGAGGGCTTTGTTTCTGGAAGACAGCCCATAATTCAGAGGAACTGAGAGAGGCAAATTTATGTTTGGAAGGAAGAAGAAGGAAGGTGTGTGCTGTCACTGACTGTAGGGTAGTTGTGAAGTTTGACATGCCCAGGAGCTACTGATGCCATGTGGGGCCCTGTGCACTGCATACCTCAGTTTTCATCATCTGGTGAGCCTGCAGCAGGATTTCCAGGCACGGGAGTCAACAACATGTCTACTTTGGTTTGGAACTGATTGATCCACAGAACAGAACACGCTTGTGGGATCTTCTCTATAGAATGACATAAATGATTGAAATGTTTTCTTTAGGAAAAAAAATCCCCACAAAGTATCATTTGTTTATAGACCTTATTGCTTATGGGAAAGAAAGTGTCAGGCAGGATTGCAAGGAGTTTGCGGGAAACTTTCACATTAGTTTTGTGAATTATTTTGTTAGAGCTCAGCTCAGTATGTTAGAATTATAAGTGAAAAAATAAAATTGGTGGGAATGGAGAGTGGAAGGATTATTTCCTGATTTTCCATAAAGAATGGTGGCATGTGGTAGAAAAAATATCTCAGGGTTTACAAAATGACAGGAACTGTTACTCTGTTCACATAGATTGCTGTGGGGAAAGAAATAGGAACTATTAGAATAGATGAAAAAATGTTACATGTTGTCATTTTATATTACATTATTTTATTGTGAAGTTTTTCCTTAATTTTTCCATTTTGAAAACAGTGTAAAAATGTCTGTGACTTCAAAAATAATGTTACAGTTTGGTTAATTCTAGTCAAACATGTTTGTTCTGTTATAGATATATTGTTATGTAGGAGGAAAGTAATATTATTATTGTCTAGCATAAAAAGAAAATTAAAAACTCTTTCCTGACCTTTTAACCTTGTCAAATGATTTCTCTGCTCCTGACATAATGCATTATATTTGGAAAGGTTGAGAGTTAACTCTTCAAGGTACCAGACATCATTTTCATTGGGATATTAATTCTCAGACGTGCTAATCTCATCAAGATTTGTAGGCATTTTCTTTCATAGGCCATTCTGATTTGTAGCTCTTTCTTTTCACAGCAGTATTAAATACCAAACCTTCTCTGATATGGAAGTTCATTAGAGATATGTCTTTGATGGCAGCCCTTTCCTGGCTTCAGTTTCAAATACCTTGATGTAAAGCTTAAGAAGCCATTGTGCTGTAAGCCCTTCTTGATGTGCCTTATTTAGATCTGCATAGTAAATCAAGGAAAGTAAATAACAAGGCAGCAGATGGAAGCTCTGAGATAAGACCAGGGAACAATTGTATTTGTATTTTGTTATGATGTTGACAGGAGCTAAAATTCACTAATCTAGTTCAACTGATCTGCATTTCAAAGAAATCTCATTTAGCAGCAACTTGAAGGTTTGTAGGATAAAGTTCTTTTATTGTGGCCTTTATTGCATTCTTTGCTAATTTATCTGGTCAAGATTTAGCCTTGCTTACTTAAAGCTGCAAGCATGTTACAAGGAGTCTTAAATACTATGAAAGCATTAATGTCTAGACTATGGACTGAAGGTAATTACATATCCAGCCTTGAATAGAGTACATTTAGAAAATACTGTTGTTCAACCTCAGTTGTCAGGCTAATATAGATAAGGTGGGGTGGTTTTTGTTGGCCTCCCCAACTGTTTGCCCATCATAGATTTTTCCGTCCACTTTATAAACAAGCCAACATATAATCATAAACTCGTCAGAATAATAAATAGATGTCCTCTAAACCTTTAGTGGTGTCTTAGTTACTGGCTCCTCGGAGTGGGCATTGCTTTTATCACTTCTGTAGAAACTTTATTTTACTTGGCAGTTCTAAATATACAGAGAACACACGCGAGATGTGGGTAAACTGTTATAAGAGGTACAAGTGATGTAAAGTGTAAAGGGCTATAAGAAGTGTATATGGTGGACAATGTTCACAAGAATATCAATGTTTTCTGATGTTCTTTTGTTATTGAATAGAAGTAGTTAGGTTGAAATATGATCAAACAAACCAAGTCATAGATATTATAATTTGTGTACTAAATTTTGAGAAACTTTGAACGGGATGACTTGGCAAAGAGAGGCTACTAAATAAAGAAAATACGTCATGAAATATTTTTATTTTAAAATACCACTAACCGAGTTTTAGTTTATTTTTAAAATAATGGGTAACTTATTGAGTGAGTCTGAGTATATTGAGTGGGATTGTTTTAATCTTTACTTCTAGAAGAAACACAGAATTGATATGATGATCTATCTTAGAGATTCACTGTATCATTTTGAGACAAATTGTCACATACTTCCCTGTGATTTTCACAAAAACCAAAACAGTCTAATTTTAATTTGAGCCCTAAAACTGCTATTAGTTCAGAACTTCGATATATTAAAAACCACGTATTTTGTCTCACCTTCACGGCAGTTTGTCTCAGATTTTTCAAGAATTAAATCAAATAACAACCTTGTTGTTCTGCATAAGTTGCATGCTTGAAGAGTATTATTTAGAACTGAAATTAGTATCAATGGGATGATCTTCATCCTCCAAGTAGGGAAGGTAAATGTCTGGAGGGAAAGCTGCTTGTCTTCTGCATTCTTCTGTATCTGCGTCAGCCTTGTTCTGTGGCTTAACACTTCTTTCTAAATATCACTGTTGATAGGCAAGACACAGACCAAAGCGGAGTATTCTGTGTTCAAAGAGGTTTTAATTCATATAAACAGGCAAAACGAACAGACTTGTCACACAGTAGATTAAGTTGCCAGTCTGTTGTGGTCATCCAGACAGTGTCTTGCTGTCTATCTGGCTAACCTGAGTTAAGTAACCATGCCTGATAAGCAGTGTTTAATTAATTAATTCTCTCTGTATGTCTGTCTCTTTCTCTCTCATTTTTTGTTTTATCGAGACAGGATCTCTTTATGTAGCCTTAGCTGGCCTTGAACTCACAAACTCCACCTGTCTCAGTTGCCCAGGTATTCATGTGCATTAAAGGTATGTATCACCCTTCTGGGCAGTAGGCAGTTTTGAAAGGAAGCCTTACAGGAAATGCTACGTGTTTGATTGTTTCTGCAGCAGATAATAAGAGGATGCTTCTTGAAGGTCCTGATAGAAGCAAGGTTGTAAGGGCATAGTAAGATTGGAGAAGTAGAATTTGAGAAGAAAGGGATCATATGGAGACTCAAGTCTGATAAAAGCAGGTATAGTACACTTCCATTTGATTTTATGAAGTTGGAACAAATCTATTAATGGAATTGTGTGGATTAGTTTTTACCCACTTGACACAAGCTAATGGAAAGAAGCAACCAATTGAGAAAATATCTCCATTGGCCTAGAGGCAAGTGGATGGGGCATTGTCTTGATTATTGATTGACGTGAGAAGTTCCAGAACACTGTGGGTAGTGCTACACCTTGGGAGATAGTCCTAAGACATGTGAGAAAGCAAACTGGGCAAGCCACAGAGAGCAAGCCAGGAAGGAGCGCCCTTCTTCTTTCTCTGCTGTAGGTCTGGCCTTCAGGTTCCTGTTGGAGTCCCTGCCATGCCATCCCTGGTGATGATGGGCTATAATAGAACATGGAAGACAAGGATCCCTTGCCCTTTTCAAGTTGCCTTTGGTCAGAATGTCTTATCCCAGCAGTCGAAACCAAACTAATATAAGAATAAATAGACAAACCTGATATCAAGAATAAACAACCTTCAGTTTAAACCTGTTATTTATTTAGTTATTGAACAGGTTTTCTTTTAAAAAGAGCACTGACTGACGCACAGGCAAGAAAAGACAGTGGAGAAATATTTGTATATTTTCAGTTGAATATATGCAAATTTAGACATTAATGTCTTCCCCCCTCCTTCTGCCAGTGTAACAGACTATAAAAACATATGCTTGGGAAACCTTGTTAGGTCTGGTAGCCTGTAAAATAATGAGATAATGTTTAAAGATACTCTAGGGCGTGAGGGATATGAATGTAAAATCATTACTGGAGTAGTGGGGAAAAGACTGTAATTTCAGAGGTAGAAAATGATACTTGTTTTTATATTACTTATGGAGACATATGGTATTTTTTGGTCTATATTTAAGAAAACATATGCGTTCTTGGGTAAAAAGAAAGATCAAGATTATGTTTTGAAGATAAATAAAACATTACTAATTTGAATAAGAGTTAGTAGCAGAATATTTACATAAAATGCTAAAGAGTCAGAAGATAAAGTACTGAGAAAGAGAAAATGGAAAACCATATTTCATTTGAAGAGAACAAGATTAAATAGCAAATATTTTTTAAAATGTATATGGGTGACTTTTTGAAAACACTAGAATTCAAAACAGATTTCCCTTTTCAATCTTTGACGTAACAAGGTTGCTAGTACATAGACAAGCTTATCAAACACTGATGCCAAAATTCTATGGTTCGGGACTCTGAGAAGTACTTTGTATATCATTTCTTATAATTTGCTATATTTTAAGTAGGAAATTAGTGGTAAAATATTTAAAAAACTGAATTACTGCCTTTCTCTTTCGTGTACACACACAAACACATGGCACCAATCTCCTAGGCTCTCTTGAAAAGTTCACAATTCCCATGACTAAATCTGTATCCCTATATTCAGAAACGTCAGGAATCAAGTACCTGCTAAGAGCTGTTCTTCCAGTCTGTATGCTGTAGAAAGCCACACCGGCTCTGCTTTGTACTTGTCCCTGTGTATTTATTGTGAGACCCTCAGAAGCTTCCTATCATTATGCCGATGCTTGCCTCCAAACCTGGCTCTGCTTGCAACCACCTTTGTAAGTGAAACAAACTGAGATTGTCAAAAACCAGAGACCGATGTGTATCCTGCTCTCCTCCCGCATTTGCTCATGTTCTTCTGGTAATTTAAATCCTCTGTAGAACTTACTCACCATGTGTCTCATTGGCTATAACTAGTATCCAACTCAACTCTCAGGAAAATTGATGTTCGCAGTGCTATGAATAAGATGCAGATGACTTAAGACTCTCAGAAAGGACTAAGCAGGAGAGTACACACCTAGTAGTCACTTTAAGTCGGCAGATCAGCGCAGAGAGGCAAGCTCTGTCTTTTTTTTTCCTTATTGACTGAGCAATAGCCCAAGTTTTATTAATTTTTAAGGTTAGTATGCAAACTTATAGGCTCCATCAACGCATCTTCACAAGGGAGGGTTATTATACTTTGTTCTCATTCATCCCTGATCCCATTCTCTCCTGAGCACCTCCCTACATCCAGATGGTTTCTTTTCTTCTCCCAGTTAGTTTCCACTCCTGTTTTCTTATCCCACATATTGTTACATTCTCTATTTTCCACATCCTTTAAGAGAACATCCCTCCTTCTTTGGATTCTGATCAAGTTGTGGTTTGGTTAATAGTTTCAAACTTCTACTCTATCGTCAGGTGTCTCCATCATCACCAAGTGATACTGCGCATTTGTGGAAATGTTGTCAAGCAGTTTTCCACTGGTGGGACAAAGTATTTGAGATAAACATTTAGAAGATTGAGATGTTTGTTTTGGGTCATAGTTCCAGTAGTTTCAGTTTGTGATTTTTTTTTTGACATTTGTGTTCCCACATCATGGGGGAAGAGGTCTGTATACTTCATGGTTGCTAAAAATCAATGAGTGTTTGGGGTACCCAATATCCCTATCACTGAGCACACTTTCAATGATGTAATTTCTTCCCGTGAGGCTCTACCTCATAAAGATTCTACAACCTTAAAACATTACCACAGTCTGGAATCCAAAGCTCAGTACTCAAACATCTATTTGAATTTATTAATGCTAACTTGATGGATTTATGTATTATAATCTCCTCCCATATTTATATTCTGCAGTAAAATCAGGGATATCACAAAAACTAAAATGGAAAATAATTTGCTTATGAATAATCAAATGATAAAGAAATAATAATTAGTATAGTAGGCATGAATACATTGTTATCCAAACTGGAAAAGTTTTAGGAGTGAAAGGAATAGATACTCATAGTTGAGTTATGTATGAGCACATCTATCGCAGGCAATCAAGAACAAGTGGTCAAACTACCTATTGTTCCGATATATTCAGGTTTAGTGTGTGCCAGCCACTATAATAAGGCCTTTTATTCAATTTTATTTAATGCCTGTAGTCGATTACAAGAATTATAATTATTTCACTACACAGAATGAATTTACTGACAAAGGTACATACAATATACAGTTCTGATGCAATAGAAGGGACAAGTGCTTCTGAGCATTCCTGGGTGAGCTTAACCTGACCCCAGTACTTTAGATGGAAAGATGCAAGTACTCTGGGTAGCACCAACCCTTCACTGAGACCTTGAACTCTCAGTGGAGAAAGGTTGTTGAGCAGCAGCATGTATTCATTGCTCTCTTCATCTGTAATGGGGGTGCCGCGTGACCAACAGCTCCGAGAACTATGCACATGATGAGTGGTACCCTGGAACTGTGGGTCAGGATAAATCCTATTTTCTTTAATGATTATTATTGGGGTCTTTCATTACCACAGAGAAAGGAACCACCTGAACCTAATTGTCTCTGAAAGAACAGAAAAAAGCCATCCTCTAGAAAGCATGACACTAAATATAAAGCTGTGTCCTTGGGCGTGCTGAAGAGGCAATGATGGATACGTAGCTCTAAATATCGAGGTTCTATATGCAAGCGAGGTGTTCGAGTAGTATGGGAAAGCACCATGATCTTAGTGGGCATGAACTCCAAAAAGAATGTTAGCATGTGTTGTGCTCTGTATTTCAGGATAAATACGACAGTCTACTCAAAGTTTCAAGAAAAAGTTTGCTATCTTTCTTTAAAAAAAAAATTATTTGTTGTGTGTGCATGTCTGTGCCTGACGGTATGCATATGTATGCACATGTGTGGAAAAGGCTCCAAAGGTCATGTCAGTTCCTCTGGAACTGGAGTTTACAGGTGGTTATAACCATCCGCTTAGGTGCTGGCCATTGAACCTTGGTCATCTGAAAGGGCAGTAAGTACTCTTAACTGCTCCGTAATCTCACTAGCCCCCACACCTTAAAATCTTTTATTTTAGTTTATGTATGTGAGTGCTTTGCTAGTTTGTATGTGTGTGTGCACCATGTGCATGTCTAATTTCTTCAGAGGTAAAAAGAAAGCACTGAGTCCTCTGGGACAGGAGTTACAGATGATTGTGGTTGATGGGAACCAAATGTTGAGTTTTCTGTAATGTCCGTAAGTGCTCTTAACCACTGAACCATCTCTCCTGACACACTTTATCTTTCAAAGCAAGTTTTACTAAAAAGCAAAGTGCCATTATTTGTGCACATATGTGGGCATGTAGGTGAGTATGTTGTATGTG
This sequence comes from Montemys delectorum, assembly GCA_019843815.1. Lineage (NCBI taxonomy): Eukaryota > Metazoa > Chordata > Mammalia > Rodentia > Muridae > Montemys > Montemys delectorum. The sequence continues at coordinate 22,397 of JADRCD010224260.1, read as the reverse complement.
CAAGATACTACATGTTGGGTGTATATGTTGTATATGCATGTGTGCATGCCCTGTGTATACCTGTATTTGTTGTCGCAAATTGTGAATGTGGTGTGTGTATGTTGAGTACGTGTGTATGGTTTGGTTCTTTATACTTTTTCACATCTAAATGTAAATTTAGCCATACTCAGGCTCTGCCCTCTAAGGGTATGGCATATTCTTTTCACATGTCAGGTTGATACATAAGGCATATACTAGCACAGGCATTTCTGGTAAGGTCCTAATAGACCAGGGTAACTGAAACCTACTGATGCCATTCGTCCTTTCACAGCTAAAAAGACCCTCAAAGAGTGTGCCCTGAGCTGCAGCTAGCCAGAATATCACAGAGCCATTTTTCTCATCTCAAAAGTGTAGGAAACTACCTGTTTTGAGCAGCCACATGGATATGTTGATATAGAAAGTGCATATCAGTAAGTCTAAATAATAAGACTTTTAAATTAGACCAAGATTAATTGGCTTTTCCTTACACAAAGCAGAACAGCTTTTCTCTCACCCTAGAAATCTAATCATGACAATGTTTTCTCACGTAATACAATTAAATCTTTGGTAATAAAATTTGTATTGTTATTCATTCTTCAAATTATCTTAAGTTATACCAAGTCAATGGGGCAAGGAAAAGAAGCAGTTTGTGATTAGACAAATGTTTTGAAGAGGTAGTTTTTCCTTTGCATAAAATTTCGTTTTGTATTTAGTTAGACTGTTATTCATATTGATTTATATTGCTTAAATTTTTCAAAATGTAAGAAAACTATGAATCCCTTATGTAATATACTTAGTTTCTGAGTGCAAAAAAGTTTAAAGTGCTATCATAAAACTTGTGCCAAACATCAATATTTTATTTTCAGTTTTGGCCTAAAGGTACCCCTCTGTATTGTAATATGAACTAGTAGAAGAAACTGAATGTTTTTTAAAGATAAGTCACCAGAAATAATCGAGCATTTGGTTCAAATTGAAGACATTTGTCTTCATATGTAATTTTAATAAATCAGAAAATACCAGCTATTAGAACCTTCATTTTAATAAAATTTGTATAATAGATTGAATTCTTTTAACCTAATGGATGTTTGGGACACCAAAGGTCAAATATTCATATAGCAAGTCCCTGTATCCTATAAAGAAACGATTGGATCTATCTTAACACCTAATAGATTTATTAAGGAATTATGATAAAATTAGACAGTATCTGCATAATGTATTCTAATTTTCTCAGGGTGCCTTGCATGAGCAGCCATTTTCTAAGCTTGGTTCCATTTAAAAATAAATTCTTCTATAAATTTTTTGCTCACTTATAAACTCGTTCTACATATTTCTGGTCTATCTTAGGTTTTTGAAATCATCTCTTTTTATTACTACATTAAATTTTTTTAAATGGATTTTCCTTTACACTTTTCTAATCACCCTGTCATTCTTTAGCCTTGAGATGTTAAAATGAATGAGTAAAAATATTCAAAACCTAATTGTCTCAGCCAGTCCATCCAGAGTCATGGATTTGCAAAATTATGTCAGGCTTTTAAAAATACATTTTTGGAGGCTTTTATAGTCATTTAGATTTTAATATTAATGTTCTCTTGTTCTGCCGCTTATCTGTGAAAATTAAAATGTACATAAATGTGAGGTTTTTTTTTTTAGTAGTGTTTAAATACTTGGTTTTTATTGATTATGATGTTCAACAAGACAGTTCCTACAATTCTGTTTACTTCAGCCCTAACACAAGACAGATTAAATTTTCTATTCCCTTACAGTAAGAAAAAAATATTTGGATGCATTTTATCATGATTGATTAAAAATATACTTTCTCCCCAGATCAAGCAAGTAAGAGAACTCTGTTGAAGCTCGATCCTCACCTACTCTGTAAATAAAAGAATATTCCAGAGAAGGAAAAAGTGAAGCACAAAGATTAGGACTTCTAGATCCTAGGAGAGGACTAAAGTCTACCCCTCCACATGTAAGTCATTGCATTTCCATCCCTCATGGTATTTTTCTGCTCTGGTTTTATTAGTAGAGTGTAATATGTTGACAATATTGTTTGCACTAAGTCCACAAATATGCAGTTGTTTGTTTAGTAACTTTAGCATTCTGTTTCATATTAATATTTACTAACTCAATCCAAGGTGATTCATTAGAATAATAATGTTCAATACAAGTTCTCATTGCACTTTCTCATGGAGAACTATAGAGGACTTGAGACTGTTCTGATACAAAATATACTATTTAATTTAATATTAGCAGTAGTGTCAATTATATTGTTTTTGCTTCAAACTGTGTTTTTCCCTTTGTTATATTTCTCCATATCTGAGAACAAGACTACTGTAATATATCTAGTTAAACCCACCACCTGGTAAGATAGTTAAATTTCCTTTTTTCACCTCTCACACTGAGATTTATTGGACTGATATTGCATCCTTAGACTACTATATAGAATGAATCAATTATGTCAGCTTAGTGTGGTAGAAGATCTATTCCTTATCTTTTTGCAGCATCTCTTTTTTTAAATTTCTTTTATTGAAAATAGCTTTTTTCTAACATAACATACCCTGATTATATTTACCCCTCACCAAACTTCTCCTAGTACTTCCCCACCTAACCTCTTATCTAGATCCACCCCCTTTCTGTCTTTCATTAGAAAGCAAATAGACTCTTAAAGGATAATAAACTATGCAATGAATTATAATAAATCTAAAATCAATACATTGTAAGAGGACAAAACAAAAGAAAAATAGCACAAGCAAAGCTATATGAAACATGTATAGATAGACTCAAGATCTCCTTCTGTGCACACGGGAATCCCATAAAAAACACCAAACTTGAATCCTTAATATATATGCAAATGGTCTGTAACATAAAAGTGAGAAAAACACACACACACAAAACTAAAAATAATGTAAAATTGAAAAATAAATAAATAAAAGCCTTGACACCTATTATGAGTCAAAGAACTTTGAGCAGTATGTTTTTACAATAGTCTAAGGATATAATGTCTTTTATTTAAAAAAATATTCATTTTATTTGTATGTGTACACTGTAGGTGTCTCCAGACACACCTAAAGAGGGCATCTAATAATATTGCAGATGGTTTTGAGCCACCATGTGGTTGCTGGGAATTGAACTCAGGACCTCTGGAAGAACAGTCAGTGCTCTTAACCACCAAGACATCTCTCCAACCTCAGGATACCTTATTTCTGAGTTCCCTTTCTGTAGACCATCTAGTGCTGGTAAAGAAGCCTACACCTAAGAGTAGTTTGTATCCCCTGTGGAGAAAATTAGTTCCTAGTTGCAAGTGGGTATCAATTGGATATTGCTCTACGGTTTCAAATGATAGCATATGTGCACTTCTTCATTCAGGTCTAGCACTCTAGTAAGTTCAAACCCATGTCCATTCTTCCTCAGTCATATGTGATTTTACATGCTTTTACCATGTTGACTGGAGGGCCTTGTTCTCAGGGTGTCTTCCATCTCATCTTTCTTGTAACATTCTTTCTGTCTCCACTTTCTTAGGATTCTTTGAACTTTGAGGGAAGGCATTTGATGGAGACATTCTATGTAGGATAGTGTGTAAAGGTCTCTCATTTTCTGCATATCTGTCTGTAAGTTCTCTGGACTTGTTTCCCATCTGCTGTGGGAGGAAGCTTCTCTAATGATGGCTGATCAAGTCTCTGAACTATGAGGAGAGCCACACATCACCAAAGAATCACTTTATTGCTGTTTGTTTAAAACATAATTTTGTTTTGTTTTGTTTTTTTTAGAAGAGCAAAATTGGTTTATTCTAAATAACTGAACTATTTAGTCTCTGATTCTTGTTCACCTAGGCAGTGTCAGGTGTGGGTTCCATCTCATGTAGTGGGCCTTCAGTCAAATCAAATATTGGTTGACTACTCCCATAGGCCTTGTATTGAGCCAAGACTCCAAGTACTATACTAAAATAAGTATGTACAGAGTGGACAACCTTGTCTAGTTACTGATTTTAGTGGAATACTGTTTCTTTTTATTTACGTTAATGTTAGCTATGATCTTCCTGTAAACTGGCTTTATTATATTTAGGAATGTTCTTTATGTCCTTAGTATCTCCAGGATATTTTTCATGAAGGGGTATTGCATTTTACAATGGTCATGTAGTTAATTTTTTCAGTTTATTTATATGATGAATTACATCTATTTATTTCCATGTATTGAACCATGCCTACATCTCTGCGATGAAGCCTACTTGATCATTTGTGTCAATCTTTTCATGCAATCTTGTACCAATTTTCCAGGATTTTTTTTGAGAAATTTTGAATCTATTTTGATGGCATAAGTTCTAATTTTCTTACCTTTTTTTTACTGTGTCTTTATGTGGTTTTAGAATCATGGTAACTGTAGCCTCATACAAAGAATTGTATGGTTCCTTGTGTTTCTATTTTGTAGAATAATTTGAGAAGCATTGGCATTAATTCTTTGAAAGTCTGGTACAATTTTGTGCTAAAACATTCTGGCACTGAACTTTTTTCAGAATGAGAAGCTTAATGATTCTTCTATTTCACTAGGGGTTATAAATCTGTTTAAATTACTTATAAGATCTTGATTTAACTTTAACTACTGGTCTATGTCAAGAGATTTAACTTTTTTTTTTTTACATAGTTTTAAATTGATGAAGTACAGATTTTTAAAGTTTTTCCATAGAATTCTCCGGATTTTATTGGTGTCTGCTGTTATATTCCCTTTTCACTTTTAATTTTATTAATTTGGATATCCTTCATCCAATTTACATTTAGTTTGGATAATGATTTGTAAATATGTTGGTATTTCTCAAAGAACCAACTCTTTGTTTTATTCATTCACTGTATTGTTTATATTGTTGTTTCTGTTTTATTGATTTGAGGATTGAGATTGATTACTTATTGCCATCTACTTTATTTGATTATGATTTCTTCTTTTTTGGATAGAGCTTTTAGGTGTGTTGTTAAGATACTAGTATGAGATCTCTCCTTTTTAAAATGTAGGCATTTAGTGCTATGAATTTGTCTCCTAAAACTGCCTTCAATGTATTCATAAGTTCAGATAAGTTGGGTATTCACTTTCATTCAATTCTAGAAAGTCTTTAATTTGTTTATTAATTTCTGTTCTCAGCCATTTTTCATTCAATAGTGAGCTGTTCAATTTCCATGAGTTCCTGAGATTTCTGTTACTACTGTTGTTGTTGATATTCAGCTTTAATCTGTGGGAGTCTTATATGATGCATAGAATTATTTCGATTTTATTGCATTTGTTGAGATTTGCTTGTGTCTGAGTATGTGGTAATCTTGGAGAAAGTTCCACTAGGTGCTAAGAAGGAATACTCTTTTGTGTTTTGGTGAAATGTCTTCAAATATCTGCTAGATCCATTTGGATTATGTCATTTCGCTCCAGTATTTCTCTGGTTACTTTTTGTCTAGATGATCTATCCATTGGTTAAAGCAGGTTATTGAGATTTCCCACTATTAATATTTGAGGGTCGATATGTGACTTAAGCTGCAGTAGTGTTTTTGTTTGTTTGTTTGTTTGTTTCAAACTTTGCTGCCCTTGTGTTTGGGCTATTGTTAAAATTGAAATGTCATCCTTGTATAATTTGACTTTAATAAGTATGAAGTATCCTTCCCTATCATCTGATTTGTTCTGGTTTGAAGTTTATTTTGTCAGATGTCAAAATGATTGTACCAGGTTTATTATTGTATCTATTTGCTTCAAATAGCTTTTCTAATCATTTCTTAACCTGAGGTTGTGTCTATCCTTCACATGAATGTGTTTCTTGATTGCAATAGAATGAAAATCTTCAACAAAATGAAGATGTGGATTAGTAGTCATATATAAACAGGAAAATTTAGTTGCTATCTAGAATCTGGTAGATGGAGGATGCTTTAAGCCACTACTTAAGACTTTAAAGGATATTCAGTAGCATCACTCATTCCTTGATGTCAGGTTGATGGTACATTGGAAGACATAATTTACAGAAGTCTTTGGTAGCACTCTACTCAAATGTAGAAGCAATGAGCAAAGTAGAACAACAATAATATGCTTGAATCTGAGAATAGAATGTTTAGTATTCTGAAATCAAGAAGCTAATGGCACTGTTTCTTTTTTTAAATGTAAAATTCCCAAATTAAGCTTTCTATTTTATGAATGCAAGAAGTGATCAGAACAAAAGTTAGGCTAGTTGTTTCATTTTAGATAGGTGTTAAATTGAAGTAGGCACTACAGAAACGTCTGGTATACTGCCATTGTTCATTTCATCTACCGAGCTGGCACTTGCACAGATGTTGCTTTATGCATAACAATTGATGATATGTTTTATGCTTTTCTGATAGTATCAAACACAGGTAGAAATGTCTACTCTCGACATTCCTGTTCAGCATCCTACTAGAAACTCAAAGGTAAGCAAAGAAGGAAAAAGAAATGACAGACTTTCAGATTTGGAAGGAAGGCAAATAAACAACACACAGCACTGGCCACAGAAGGAAGGATGGTCTCTACAGTGAGTTGCACAGACTCATCACCACCAGCAAGACATTGATATTGGCAAATGGTTACAAGAAGAGTCTCCTTGATTGTGGTTTATCTTCATTTTCTTAACATTTTTGAGTGTGAATGAGGGTATATTAGCCACAACACACTTATGGAGGTAAATAGACAACGTCATTTTTTGTTCCTCACCTGTGCATTGTTTGAGATAGGATGTCTCCTGTGCATATTTGGAAACCAGGTCACCTGGCTTGAAAACTTCTGAGGATTCTTTTTTATCTGTCTCACATAGGTGTTTTGGGATAACAGAATCTCGTTACCACATCATGCTTTTTGTGGTTTCTGAAGATCCAAAATTCTGTTCTTGTACTTAGGCATCAAGTACTTTGTCACTGAGCCATATTTCCAACCCCACAATTTCTCTTGTGAAGAGTGAGAAATTGAACCCTTAGTTCAATTGTAAAGGCAAAATAGTCAGCATGTTTAACATAAAAGAATGACTAAGAAGAATGACTCAATAGTTCAAAGGCAAGACAAGAAAAATTTGTAGTAATCAGTAAAACACAGCATTGCTTAAAAAGTGGACATATACTCCATTGAAATATAATAGACAATTCTGGAATAGACCCAAAGAAACCATATAATCCTCTTTTCTTTCATAAAGGAGTAAAGACATTTTAGGAGGATAGACTATTCAATAAATAGTGTTCAATAGCCATATAACAACATCTCTAAATCAGATCTAGATACAATATTTCACCTTCTACCAAATGAGCAAAGCCAAAATTGGGATTAGCAAGCTAGAAGAAAGCAAAGAGAAGGTATAAATATTCTTAAAATTTGGTGAGGATTTTTAGATATGCACCAAAGGTTGTCTTATGAGAAAAAAATATGCTATGTAATTACCAGAATGAAGGTGGGCTACAGACTGAGAGAATATTGTAAATGATTTCTGATAAGTAACTTGTAACTTATGTAACGACCTATAGTAATTAGCTTAATAGGCAAATCTTGGTATGAACTGTGCATTATAACTGCCAAGACAGGATCAGGAAGATACTTGGGGGTGTGACTAGACTGTAAGCTTAGTTAAATATATGATATCTAGGCAAATGAAATGTCTTTTCTCATAAAACATCTTTAGTGATGCATGCAGAATAATACTCAAGGTTCATCTCTAGCCTCTTTCTCTCATCTCTCTCTCTCTCTCATACATATACACATCACACATACACACACACGTCAGACACACACTTATACACATATCACACCCATACTTACACATATTATACACTCACACATATACACGCACAACAGACACATTCACATCACACATTTACAATGTGCAAGTTTTCTAAATACATCACAAACTAAAAAAAAAAAAAACCACATATACATAGATAATTGTAAAGGTGAACATTATTGTGAATCATTAGAAAATTGCAATAAAGGCAATGCAATATCAATATAGACCTTCAGAATCACTAAATTCAAAAGAGTCCAAATTACAAAAAATGATGAGGATTTAGATTTCCGGGGGTAGTGATGCATTGCTGTTAAAATGTAGAGTAGTAGATCTATTTTAGGAGAGTTGTAACATTTTCTTAATGAAGTAAAATAGGCTTAACTTATGATCCAGGAATTGTACTCCAAAATATTTACCCAAATGATTCAGAACTTTAAGTCATACAAAAATGTTCGCAGCAGGTTTATTTTATTATGTGCTAGGGATTGAACCAGGGCCTCATGTATGCTACCCACGCTCCCCATTGTTGATCTCAAACCTCAGCCCCCAGTGTAGCAAAGTGAACCATGTTAACTTGGTTAAGCCACCCAGATTTCCTTTTGTCAGTGAGTGAAGAGATAAGCAAGCTGTGATATGTACAGATAATGTTTTATTTAGTTATGATTCAATAATAAAAGAAATGTGCTACAAAGCCACAAAGATATAGAGGGCCCCAAGATACATATAGAAGAGCAGAAGAATTGTAGGAAAAAACGCTGCATACAATATGAGTCCATATATAGAACTTTCACAGAAGAGAAAAGTCCAGACCTAGTGAAGGGAAAATAAAGACCACAGTGTTTTTCAGGAGTTAAGGAGGAAATAAGAGCTGACTAAGGAGAACATAGGTATTTCAGGGTATTTAACTTGTTTGTAAGATAATAACATGATAGGCGTTGGACAAAGTGTATTTATCAAAGCCTAATGAAGTGCTAAAATTAAAGAGTTAACCCTTCATAAATTCTTTGGGTTTATCAAACTATAGCAAGATATGTGCATGGATTGGCAAAACTCACATGGAAACATGGTCCTCTTAGAGGGCTGTTTCTGTTGGGGAGGAGATACAGTGTGGAGGGTAAGCGTCAGACTCTGCACTTTCTGCTTACCTTTCCCAAAATCTGATAAGATCTAAAACACTACTGTCATTAATCAAAAATAATGGTGCTCTGCAGCCTTATTTTAGAACCTTTCTGAATGTCCAATGTATTTCAGAGTAAAACAGAATTTAAGAGGCAATCACCATAATTTTTGTTAAGCAGAATTCTAAAAAGCAAAGATGATTTCAACCTTAATCAATTGAATATGAATATTCAAATTTAGAAAGATAGATTTATTAAATTAGTATTTTGTGATATTGTATAACACCTTGTTTTATTTGAGGAAAGTATACAAGTATTTCCCCAAATACTTGTACATATTTACTAACTTTTATGAAAATTTATGTGCATAGACTAATCTTGCTTTAAATGAAAGTAAAAATTAATCCAAAACTTGAAATAAACTTTAATAACATTAAATATAAAGGTATTCATTATGAAGTTACTAAATTCCTATGAACTAATTAACTTATTGTTTCTTTCCAAATTTTTACAGTATCTTCTTATGTAGCACAACGTTGACCTCCGACTCATGATTTGGGATTATAAGGCATTATCAAATCTGACACACACACACATATATGTATACATACATGTGTTTAAATGTAAATATGTATATATATGTATATATATATACATACATATATACATGCCTGATTCTCATTTAAGTGAGTCCTAATTTTAAAATTATGTTATGTTAGAAAAAATGAAAATAAAATACTCTTTCATTCTTATACTTCAATATTGTAAATATAGTAATATTTTCATTTTCTAAAGGAACCAAACACGCACTTTTTAGTTTCTTTTTCTTTCTCATCCATCCAAATCCTACAGTTTTTACTTATCCTTTCATTTTCAGAAGGTTCAGTTTGTTAAAATTTTCAAGGAAGGAATATAATATTATTTAGTTAGATGAAATTAAGAACAACCAGGATTATTATTTGTGAAAAATGAAATATAACCAACCCTCATCTTCTGAAGAGGCTCTGTATATAGCTAGGCTCAACACAAATGTCTAGAGAAATGCATCTGTTGCTATTGCATTTTTATTTTTTTTGTTTCTCTGAAAACTTGGCATTTGTAAAATATCTAAGATTTAATGTGTCTTGGCCAAATCTCAGATTACCAGGGACATGAATTTTGAACATATTCAACTAAGAATTAACTTTGTAGCAACTTTTTCTTTGCCATATTGATTTTTGGGACTAAAATCAGATTTTTTTTTTTAAAAAGCTATGTTTCTTCCTGGTGCCAAGGTGCATTTTTTCTATGGAAGGAAAGCATACAGATAGGCTACTTGAAACTTAGCTTAGCCTCCTGTGGAGGAATCAACTCCATTTGGACTTGACTTATCTGCATTCAAGTATTTGCTGTATTATGGGTAAATCTGTATGTAAAAAAATTTTTTTTGTTCTTATAATATTGCATGAATGTTAAATGGTCAAATATAAAATGTAACTGCAAAGAAGAGTGATTGATTTCCTGTAATGCCCTCTTTCTTCTAGTCATTCTATTTAAGTATGTGTTTGTACATAAATATATGTATATGTTTAGAGTATGTATGCATTTAGACATACATATGTACATTTCCTATGCCTTTTTCAAAAATATATACACTGTTACATTTAATGTTTTATGGAGAGATTTATTCTATTTTTAAATTTCTGAAGTAGAATTTCTCCTGGAAATGATACAGTCCAGGAATTTGAGAAATATGGATTCTATCACCACATGGCAATATTTGAAAACTTATTTCTTGGTGTTCGGGTTTTTATGTAACTTAATATTAACCTACCTGGAATATCATAGGCATTTATATTTATTTTACAAATTCCCAGCAGTATGAAAGAATGGTAGTATTTTTTTCTAAGTGTACAATTTAGAGAATAATGCAGTACTACATCTAGATTAGGCTTCAAAAAATGAAATTTGAGAAAATGTACAAGAATATGAAAAACAAATGAATGTATCCATTAAAAGTCCCAAAGGAGAAGTGACTTTTCAGTTCTGAGAAGTTAGGCAAGCAAGCTAGGAGTTCAATCTCTGAAACCAAGCTTGATGTCCATTGGGCTTACTGTTCATTTATTGGTAATGTGTCAGCTTTTTGTAGAGCTCTGTGCACCTGTCTTTATTACTGAGTTGGATATTTGTATGATAGAAGTTTATCCAATTTGTAGTATAACTTTTCACATCCTCTCTTATTATGCTCTAGATTTTCGAGCAAACAGCAGTTAATATATTGAGGCAGTAGCACATGCCTCTTGCCTATCTTCTTTGAACTTGCATCTTGTGGCCGGGCAGTGGTGGCGCACGCCTTTAATCTCAGTGCTTGGGAGGCAGAGGCAGGTGGATTTCTGAGTTTGAGGCCAGCCTGGTCTACAAAGTGAATTCCAGGAAAGCCAGGACTAGGACTATACAGAGAAACCCTGTCTCGAAAAAGACATCTTGTAACTGTTGAATACTGAGCTTGCTTTCTCTTAGATACTAAAATGAGTGTTGTTCAAAAAAAGAAAAAAAAAAAACATCCAAAAAGCAAGCAAGCAAGCAAACAACAGTAACAATCCCCAGCCCGTTTAAATGAAAGGATGGAATCCATCAGCCTAAATCTAAGCATATAGTCATCATAAAAGACTACACTCATAGATTTTGATCATAGTTCCTCTTTCTTTCTTTTTTTTATATTAATCAATCGTGTTTATTTAAAGTATTCTTAACATCAGAAAATTTTAATGGGAATTAAAAAAAATCAGTAAACAACCAATTCGATTTCCCTATTCTAGCCATCAAGCCAGCTGGAGGGTGTAAGGAGAATGCTCTAAAGCTCTCTGTCCCAAGGACTACAGAAAACTGCCACCCAAGGATCAACTGCCACAGTAAAGTAACTACAGAGTGGCTCTGTCACTCATACCAGACAACCCCAAATAAATACCTTATGAAAAGAATTAAAATCTATCAAAACCACTTAAAATACTTAAATGCAGAAATCTCGATTTTCCTTCAGTTGGGCCAGAAACCACCACAGACATTCTGGTCAGGGCTCCAGGGAGAACAAGTGGAATGTTTAAGCTTAGCCCAACCAATAAAGCCCTCAACTTTTCAATAGACTCATTTACTCAGGTATCCTGTAAATAAGAACTGGTGAGGGAAGCAGCGATGGTTTAACACCCTGCCCGACCAAGCGACTGAAGACGACCAGGCACTCACTGTCTCCTTTTCCATCTGCACTTTGGATGGTATTGTTTTCATGAGCTTCTAGAAATTTCACTTGCCAACTGCCTTTTGCTTCCTGTGTTCCTCTTTCTTATAGACAGTCAAAACTGTATTTTCAGCTTATCTTCAGAATTTAATTACAAGATTTTAACCTCAAAATTTTCTTGTGGGCGTTTGAGTAGGTTTGACCTCCATAATAACCTCAGGTGTTTAAATGTTTGACCCTGGCACTTTATGTAAGTGTGACTCTGTTGGAGTGGGGTGGCATTGTTGAAAGAATTGTGTCTCTTTAGGCAGGCTTTCAAGGGCTCCTACACACAAGCTCTGCCCAGTGTGGTGTCCAGTCACTTTCTGGCTGACTTCAGATCCTTATGTAGGACTCTTGGTTCCTCCATGTCTGCCTGCATGCTGTCACACTTTCTGCCGTGATGATAATGGAATAAACCTCTGAAACTATAAGCTAGACCAATGAAATGTTCACCTTTGTAAGAGTTCCTTTGCTCACGGTGGCTCTTTATAGCAATGAAAACTCTAAGACACTTCTGAAGAAGAAAAAGCGCATGTTAAGTCCTGTTTGTGTTTGGCAGACCAATTAGCTATCCTCTCTGAGTCTATTTGCAAGTTACTGATGCAATATTTGCTCAGGCAAGGTAGACAGAATATCTCTAGAAACTGGAGCTTTTTTTTTTTCTTTTTCAGAGGTTTGCATTCAAAATCTGTGGAGCTGACATTTGTGTCTGTGCAACTACTACCCACGTGCTCCATTTTTATTTCAGCTTTTGGAAATACATAAAGAAAGAAGAAACTGGTCTTTGGTCATATATTGTAGAATGGTTTGAAAAAATCTGTTTTCAACATGCATGACCCAGTGACCATTTTCACTTAACTTACTTAACTCTATATTGATTTGTTGTTGCACAATGTAAAGCCTCTGAATTTATGTTATTTTAAATAAGAAAATGAAAAATTTCCATATCTGAGTTATATTTTAGATATGGCCAATCATTCAGTGTATTAAGACCTAAAAATCTTTATTTAAACACAAACCCTCCATGTCAGGTTAAATTAACTATTAAAAAGGCATTGTTGGAATGTAGTTAGGGATTATAATTGTTTAAGAAAATGGCAGTTGTAGGTTCTTCTCCAAGATCCATGACTTCATTACTCCTGGGGAGTTGGCTGGGATTCCAGAATCAGACTTCGTTTTCCTTTCATTACATGGAATTTAGTTCTAATAGGAGGGCTGATAGTTACTGCCAAAGTATGAGTCCTTTACTGCACCTCTGTGGTTACTGTGCTATGCTGGTCATTATTGTGGTTCACAGGCATCATGCATGTATAGGACTATTGGATGCATCCTCCCTGGGAAGCATGTTAGGAGCCTTCTGGTTCCATCAAAACTAGGCCTCAGGGCAGAAGCTCTCAAGCAGGTTAATCTTATCTGAGAAAGTAATTTGTGAATCCTTTTCACTGAGAATATTAACAAATTAAAAAAAAAAACATAAACACCCCCTTCATTCCAGATTTCAAAGCTCTGGATTTCTTTCAGATTTGCATTCTGAAGTTATCTAAAAATAGATAACATAGTATGATAAGCATTCACATACCGTGATTTGACACTTGTTAACATTTTGTTTTATTTCTTTGGATTACATTAAAAAGTAGTGCCATGAATACATGCAGAACCATGTCTCCATAGATTGCTGCTTTCTTCCTCTAGAATTATGTATTATTTACTTACAAAATTTAGCATTTACTTATATTCTTATATTTGGGGATTTTATTTTTATACACACATATGACAACATATCTAATCAGGACTTCTGAAAATATAATTTACAGTATATATGTTGAAACACAGGTTTGAGCCTTTTTAATATTTTTATAGTAAACATTTCACCTGTTGAATTGTACTCAGAAGTAGCAAACTGCACAAATTATAAATGTGCGTTTTGATAAATTTTCATGAAATAAGTGCACTTGTGTAAACTGTACTGAACTCAAGAAGAAGTAGATGAACTAGAACTTCAACCATCTAGAAGTCTCTCATCCCACCGTCACTCACTGTGGCCCATTAGTAAGTTTTTCTCATGCCTTAGGCAAGGTAATCAGATTTTGACCTTTACTACCACAGAGTGGTTTTAAGCTTTGTATAAAATAACATCACTTGATTTAGCTTGCTTTTTTGTTCCTGGCTTCCTCCTTCTCGGGATTAGTTTTTCATGTTTCCTTCTTGGTGTCATGTGTAGTAAGTACCGTGCATTCCATCTGGTGTCACTCCAGTTGTGTGAATATACCACCATTTATTTAGATTCCTTCTATTTTGAGAACCATGCCTTGTTATCTCGACTTTTGCAGTTTAGGAATAATACTGCTCTGAAAAATCATAAGGCATGGATTTTACATAATATACATATGCCTGAGTAGAATTTTTACATTATGGATAGTTATTGGTGATTGCAATACTGGTTAGTCTCTGTCTACCTGAACCGATTAGAGGCTTGGGAAAAAGGAACATTATTAAGGAATTGCCTCCATCCTATTCACCTTTGGATTTTGTACATGGGCCATTTTCTAATTGTTAATTGATATAGGAGGACATAGACTCTCTGAAGAATGCCATCCATAGGCAGGTGAGCCTGGACATTATAAGAATGGTAGTTGATCAAGCCAGGAAAAGAAAACCTGTAGTCAGTATTATTGCACATTTTCTGATTTAGTTTCTTACCTCAGATTCCTGTCCTGAGCTCGTTTCCTGGCTTTATGGTAAGCCAAAAACCTCTCCAATTTGATTTTGATTAATATTTTATCATAGCAACAAAGAAGGTAGAAGTATCAATCTATAGCCTGTATTAAAGTCTATGTGTTTCAGAGTTTTTTCATGAGTGGACAAATGTTCCATGCTGTCATCTATAGATACATGGCACTTCATTCCACCAGAGCCAGCACAGGAGAGTTCACCCTGCTCCACCTCTTGTTAACATTTGTACTTTTACATTTTGGCAGCTTGATGGGTAAAGTTTTACAAGTATGTTGCATGTTTTTATACCTTAAGAGAATTCCTGTATCATGGGAATAAAGCATAGCCATTTTAAATTTTTTTCTGAACTAAATGGACAATTAGTTTCCAATTGCCCTTTTTCAGATATATTACAACAAACATCGATGTCTATATCATATATATCCATAAATGTTTATGTCATTTATCTATATTTACATAACTATACTATCTCTGTCTACCTCTTGTGAACATTTTTAAGGACATTCCTCAAATATGATATATAAAGTTGGATTATGTACTTTAGAATATAATGTTTATATTTTTTCTTTTTTAGTATTTTCATCTTTAATATTTTAATTGACAGGGAAATTGTCTTCTATGTTCTGTATTCTGTTTGATTATATTTATATACCATTGAATAGGTAAATACAGATATTAAACTTATACATAACTGAACATGCTCATTTATTTTCTTTGGAAACAAAAGTACATAAATTATGCCAGGCACTCTCCCAGCACTCAGGGGCTGAATTAAGAGAATAACTGAGTGTTTAAGGCCAGCCTGAGATGCAGAATAAGGCACTGTCCCTTTTAAAGAGAGTATAAATCAAGACACTCTACTGTCTTCTTCAATGTCAAGCATAAAAGTACTTATTATAAATTATGGCACTTGAAAGAACTCATTATGGTATCCAATAAAAGACTTGTTTATTCTTTCTAACTGATGTTTTATATTCCTTGACTATATCTCAGATCCTACCCCAAACCTGTAGCACATTGATAAATTTCTCTCTAAAACAATACTCTGGTTTTGTTATAGGGCATACAAATAACATATAGTATATGATGTTGCCTCTATATTATGCAAATCTTGTTAGATTAGGCTTCCAGGAATTTAGTTGTGGAGATGGCACTTATGACACAACCCGTGCTATGCACATCAAATGTATTTATTTCCTACTTTGCATGTCTACCATTGCATTGCCATGGGATGGTCATTTTACCTTGTGGTAGATCAGCTCATCATTGTTTGAACTTTTGTTTGGGTTTGTAAAATGTAGCCATTGCATGCTTTTTTATCTTTGTTCTTTTTATTTGATTTTTAACTTTTAGTGGCATTTCTTAGAAAGGTAATATGGAAAATTTAAAGAGACAGATTTACACATTCTCTCATATTTTTCTGGATGCTCTGATTCTAAGAAAAAACAATGAGATAACTCAAAAATTGGTTTAGTTGATCATATTTTATATGAAAATAGAATGTCTTTTTAAAAATAACAGCTATGGATAGCATCAGGGTATGCAATGTTTCTATTAGTTAGAAGAACAGAGAAAGTCAGTGTTGCTACCATGACCAAAGGAAGACCTTTTACTCTATATTCCTCAGTTTGACATGGTTAGTGAGATGGGTCAGCATTTGTTTCAAAGAAAGAAAACTAATTAGTTTATTTGTTACCATTTTTAAATGTAATTTTCGTTTTCTCCCAATGCTCTTTTTTCTGAGAATCCTTAATTAGTCTTGATCTAGTCAACCCCTTGTGTCTTGCTTCATATGAGAAATGTATATTGCTATACAGAACACAGAATACACTTTGGTCATCATAACTCTCTTCCTTTACAAACAAATGTAATTTAAATTAACAAATCAGAGTTAATTTGTAACTCAAAATTCTATTTTACTTTTCTACAATAATTATATTGGTATATTTTTCTTTTCTCTTCCTCCTTTTCATACCTCTCTTTCCTTTTCCCTCCTTTTCTCCCTGTATCTCTGTAATACACGCTGAAGATACTATAAAGTCCAGGCAGGTATCACTCAGATGTTTGACTCTCATATCTTTTGAAATAGCCAAGATTATATATATATATATATATATATATATATATATATATATATATATATGCATGCCCTATGATGGACATCATATTGATTTTTAATTTAGTAGTGCATTAATGCCAGCTTTCCAGTTTTTTACCCTTTTTTACTCACCTAGTTATTATCAAACAGTTTGGCTTTCATAGTCAGTAAAAAGTATTTTCATAACCTTTCTATCTTTTGGTAATATTATCTCATGGTTTACATAATCTGAAACTGAATTTGTTATGTCTTATTGTTTTAAATATAGCTCCTTGAATTAATCTATCTATCTATCTATCTATCTATCTATCTATCTATAATATGAATTGTGACAACTTAAGAAATTTAATTTTGGAAGTTTCCATATCAAGGTGAATGGAAATGAGTATGATACCTAAAAATAATTTATTTTTGTTAGGTTAAACAAATCCAACTTCATCAAGAGTCATTTTATTTCCCAACTCTCCTAATTATGAACTTATCGTGTTCAGTTTGACACCATGACGCCAATGCTGGACTGATACTGATATGGTCAGAATTTAATAAAACATTCACTAATTGAAAACAATTTGATGTTCTTTTCAGAAAAATAAGTTCTCTGTTTATATTTCAATTCAAGGTGAATTTTTGTCTCTTTCCTTGGTCTTCCATTCTTAATAGGTCTGTAGGAAGCAATGTGAAGGCTTTATTCTGAGAGGGCAATTCTCATATTCTGAACCTTTATTATAGGACATGACTTTTACTGATTAGGTACAAAATTATTACATTTAAAGAAAAATAGTGAATAACCAAAATAAAATATGGCCACATTATTTATCTCCAGGGTGATAGACCATGAGTAGTTTTGAGCATGTTTATGTGAGTTGGAATTCTTACTCAATTTTCCGTGTTTTTGCCTTCAAATCTTTTGATGCTGGCTTTCTTTAGGTTCCCTGGAAAAATTCTTGAGACTATACATATGAAACATCAGTGGCTCATTGGATTCTTAAGTTACAGATGCAGAATTTTAACTCTCAGATGTCCTATTTTAAACTGAGTATTGAGTGACTTCTGCTTGCCTCAGTCATTGTTTACTAAATTTACCCAAGATAGATAAAAGTGCTGTATGCTTTAATTAATTAAACACGTTTCTGTGTGATTAACGATAAAAACTGACTTGACTCACTTACAGATAAGGGCATGATGGAAAAATGAGATGCATTCCTGTGTATAGAATGGTTTGTCTTCTAAGCCAGTTAGATTCAGCCTTGCTTTGTAATATCATAAGATAGCTATTTCCCTCAGAGAGTACAAAGCCAGACTTCACTTAAACAAGCATATGAGATTAGAAAAGCCCATTTAATAAGACAGAGAGGGTATGTACCCTTTTTTTTTAGCTTTCTCTTCTATATGCATATTTTCTTGCTTTTGCTGCACCTATTATTTTCTTGCATTATATTTTCCTAGACCTTCTGTATATCTAGTTAGCTTGACAGCTATTTATGACAAAAACTAATTGGTGGTATCTCTTCTTTCGTAATTCAATTTAACAACAAAATCTCAAATATTTTCAAGAAGACTTATGTAGCTGATAATTATTTATGCAAATCAACAGTTGGAATAAATGCTGTATATGAAAAGTGAAACTAACTCTTTGGTAATCAAATATCGCTTTTTTTTCTCCTGAGAGGCTCTGACAATACCTGACTAATACAGATGTAGAGGCTCACAGCCATTCATTGAACTGAGTACACGGTCCCCAATGAAGGAGTTAGAGAAAGAATCTATGGAGCTGAAGGGTTTGCAGCCCCTTAGGATGAACAACAATTACTAACTAGTACCCTCAGAGCTCCCAGGGACCCAACCACCAGTCAAGGACTATACATGGTGGGACTGAATATTCTGGCAGCATGTGTATAGTAGAGGATTGCAAATTCGATCATCAATGGGAGGAAAGGACCTCGGCCTTGTGAAGGTTTTGTGCCCCAGTGTAGGGGAATGCCAGGGCCAATAAGTGGGAGAGGGTGAGGTGGCAGGCATGGGGAGGGGGGAGGCAACAGGGGTTTGTTCTTGTTTTTGTTTCTTTGTTTGTTTGTTTTTTGGAGGGGAAACTGGGAAAGGAGAAATTTACATGTAAATAAAGAAAATATGTAATAAAAAAAAAAGAAAAAGAAAAAGTAATACAAGTATACCTGAAGCCAAGGACATATTCAGTGGTGAAAAAAGCAGTTTATGTTGGCTTTAGGCTAGAAGCGTGTTTTGTTCTAACATTTAGTTAGTAGCTGAGCTTAAATATTTAAGTAACTCTACCCTAAGACTCATTTTGAGTTTTATTTTTTCATTTCTTTTGAATACTGAATGATATTCATATTAGGAAAGACATACCTTGCTAGCTCTAATGAGGTTTTAGGATAAATGAGTTGAATATAAATGATTGTATTTATTCTTTTCTCTCTTTAAAAAATGTTTCAAGCTACAGACTGTAGTCATAGAGTTAAAAGGACCAATCCCACTCAGTTCTTGAATCTGCCTATAGAAACAGAATTCTTAAAAGTATATACACAAAAGAGAATATGGTGCCTGTTAAATTTCAAGTTGTGTTCAGTTGAACAATTATATGACTAATATTTAATACTGATCAGAAAAATGGTCCCTTATAAATTTATAAATGCACACAGTATAGGTCATCTGTGATAAGAGAGAAGTTGTGGGTACAGTGGGAATGGGAAAGAGTAACAGTTTTATTATGTTAAATCTGAGAAAGACTTACAGTTGGCAGTTTTTCTTTGCAGAATGCAGAAAAAGCTGAAGGCTTTTGTACAGTTCAAAAGCACTTTCCACAGATACATCAGTTGTTGGTTGCCTGCAGGGATTCTCAGAATCTGGGGTGGTTGAAGAAGAGGCCTGTATCACAAAAGTCTAGGCTGTTGTGCTGTGAATTTGTAAAGAAGAAAATACTTGTAAGCCCTTGAGAAGTTATTTATAAAATAGCTTCATATTATTGGAGTATATTTTCAACACTGTACTTTTACATCAACATCTTGTTTATCCTCTGTTGACTCTTGTTCTTTAATAATTTGTTCTTTGATAAAGATTTACATAATACATCTATGGAAACATAGCATTGCTTATTCTAATAGTTGCCAGTTAAAAAGTGCAGAGTAACATCAATGAACTAAATGTGACCATTATATATTCAATTCATATTTATACAATTAATATATTAAGAAATTTAGCAATTTAATATGTCTTCTAAAAGAGCTTTCTTTAATAGAAAATATGACAAAGGATAGCTCTCTTGACTAATATATCAGGATTTGCACTGCATCAACACTCTTACCTTTTCTATAAAAAAGATACAAGTGGCCAGGCAGTGGTGGCACACGCCTTTAATCCCAGTACATGGGAGGCACAGGCAGGCAGATTTCTGAGTTTGAGACCAGCCTGGTCTACAGAGTGAGTTCCAGGACAGCCAGGGCTATACAGAGAAACCCTATCTCAAAACAACAACAACAATAACAACAACAACAACAGCAACAAAAAGATACAAATGATATTTCTACTATTAACTGAAATAATGTTGTCAGAAGTTCTTTGAAAACTATACACAGTAGGGCAGATTTAAATTAGGATATCTAAGTTTCTCAAGATATCTTGTGTGGTGTGGCATAAAAGTATTTTATACTACTTTTTCAAATGTGGCAAAGTGTACCGACATTGTTTTCTTTGCCAATCTTGTAGCTTTAAAATCAACTAGTCAATTACTGACTCACTGTTGTAATGTTGGGGTTTAAAGGGGCCTTCCGTGTCTTCTTTTGGCCTAGTCATGTACTCACTAGAGTGTGAGATAAAAAGTGTTGGATCCAGATATAGTCTATCAAGTTTGTTGTGCTCAGTTGCCAGAGAAGCTACTGTGGTATACAGCAAGAGAAACATCAAAATGGGAATTCACTGTTGAATATCATCCTGTGCCTGCTATAAAAAGTTCATGAAGTTTAGAAATTTGAAGGAAGGACAAGCATATAGCTATCTCCTAAGAGGCTCTGACAATACCTGACTAATACAGATGTAGAGGCTCACAACCATTCATTGAACTGAGTACACGGTCCCCAATGAAGGAGTTAGAGAAAAGTTCTATGGAGCTGAAGGGTTTGCAGCCCCTTAGGACGAACAACAATTACTAACTAGTACCCTCAGAGCTCCCAGGGACCCAACCACCAATCAAGGACTATACAGGGTGGGACTGAATGTTCTGGCAGCCTGTGTATAGTAGAGGATTGCAAATTCGATCATCAATAGGAGGAAAGGACCTCGGCCTTGTGAAGGTTCTGTGCCCCAGTGTAGGGGAATGCCAGGGCCAATAAGTGGGAGAGGGTGAGGTGGCAGGCATGGGGAAGGGGGAGGCAAAAGGGGTTTGTTCTTGTTGTGTTTGCTTGTTTGTTTTTTGGAGGGGAACCTGGGAAAGGGAAAATTTACATGTAAATAAAGAAAATATCTAATAAAAAAAAGAAGAAAAAAAAAAAAAAGAAATTAGCCCAGATCACTTTCTCTATAAGCATGAGCAACTGAGTTTAAACACAGCATTCAAATGATAGTCCAGGCATAGCCTCATGGGTTTGGATGACAAGAACTTGGGAGTAGAGACAGGAGGATTGTGAGAGCTCACAGACTTCAAGGTTTTTCTCAATAAGATGAGTTTTTCTTTCAAGAAGTGATCTATTTTCAAGGAAGTAAGTGGAAATGTACAAAAAAAAAATGGAGGTCACCCTTTGCCTGTCACAGGTTCTCAGAAATGTACAGCCACCTGAGCACTTATGTGCTTGTTCACTTTCTTCCCTCCCCACGGAAAATTTGACTGTTTTCTATTTTAAGACTTTTTACTGTCAAATTAGTAAACACCTACAACCTACTTTTTTCTACTCAGATCATTTAATAATTTCAAGTACTCCCCATTCCCCATGTAAATGTAATTTTGACTAAGCTTTTGAGAACCTCATCTAGTGTATTTTGATCATGTTTTTAGTCCTTCCATGAAGATCTCAAGAACATTGGAGGAAATTAATGTAGACCTTCCTTTAGAATTGACCTTCTTTTGTGTGAAGAATGAAGACCGAGAATGTAGACATGAGAATAGAAAGGCAGCTATTAAGGAAAAGGATCAGCAAGAGGTGGGGAAAGTATATGAGAAAGTGATGGGATACGTGAATAGATCAAGTACGTTTCATACATATTAAAACAAATGCAACGATTTTTGTACAATCTATGTACTTCATTTTTCAACAGTTAATATGCACTAATAAAATAAGTGGACAAGCTAGGGAGATAACTTCATTGGTGATGTGCTTGTCTCACAAATATCAGAACTTAAGTTCAACCCTTAGAATCCATGTTCAAACAAACAACAGATAAAGGGCAGATGTGAGCCCCAGCATCCACATAAAACAAACAGCAAATATG